>PVJS01040406.1:0-18457 GCA_004027185.1 Glis glis
CCCTGTTTCAAAATAAAAAAATAAAATAGGGCTGGGGGTGTAGCTCAGAGGTAGAACACCTCTGGGTTTAATACCCAGTCTCTCTCTCTCTCTCTCTCTCTACACACACACACACACACACACACACACACACACACACACTCACACACACACGAAATAGCCAAAATGCCCATCATTGCAGGTATGGATTAAATTATGTTCATCCCTACAATGGATTACCATTCCATTTAACTATTGCTAAATAGTTGATAAGAACAACCTGTAATCCCAGTGCTTGGCCTGTAATCCCAGTGCTTGGGAGGCTGGGAAAGGATGACCACAAGTTTGAGGCTGGCCTCAGCAATTTAGACCCTGTTTCAAAATAAAATAGAACTGGGATTGTAGCTCAGAGTTAGAATGCTCCTGGGTTCAATCTCCAGTACAAAAAAAAAAAAGTCATTTTATTATTCTCTGTCAAGTTTCCGAGTTGCCTGGGCTCAGCTAAGTGGTCCTCACTTGAGAGCACTCATGCAGCAGAGTCAGGCAGTGGCTGGAAGCAGAGTCACCTTGCACACTCACGCTCATGTCTAGTGGTTGCTGCTGGTTCTTAGCTGGGACCTCAGCTGTGGCGTTTAACTGAACCCCTACATGTGGCATCTCCTGGGCTTCCTTGTGGCAGGTTGGCTAGGTTCTGAGAGTGAGTGTCTCAAGAGAGCAAAGTAGAGGTGCATGAGGCTTTTAAGACCTAGCCTTGGAAGTCACACAGCGTTACTTCCACTCTTGGTTGAAGCTGTCATAAAGGTGATTCAATGTTTGTTTATTTATTTATTTATTTTGCGGAACTGGGGATTGAACCCAGGGGCATTCTACCTCCGAGCTACACCCCCAACTCTATTTTTTTATTCTTTATTTTTGAAACAGGGTCTCACTAAGTTGCAGAGGGCCTCACTAATTTGCTGAGACTGGCTACGAACCTGCAATCCTCCTGTCTCAGCTTCCCAAGTACTGAGATTTATAAGCATGCGCCACCATGCCTGGCTGATTCAATGTTTTAAAAACCTACTTCTTTTGCAGATGATTTCCTCTGTGAAGGAAAGAAACCAACCTACTGTGTTTCCTTTTTTTTTTTTTTTTTTGCGGTACTGGGGATTGAACCCAGGGGCATTATACCTCCAAGCTACACCCCCAGCCCTATTTTTTTATTCTTTATTTTGAAACAGGATCTCACTAAGTTGCAGAGGGCCTCACTAAGTAGCCGAGGCCGGCCGCAAATGTCTCAGCTTCCCAAGTACTGGGATTACAAGCGTGCACCACCATGCCCAGCTACTGTGTTTCCTTTTCTTATACTCAACACACTTCTGTGGCCAGACATGTAGGTTTACACCACACCTACCAATTTTCTTACACCAGCTGGATGTCTTATGATTCAGTTCTCACACTAACCAGAGTTAATACAGGTTCCACAGGTTAAGAGCACAGTCCCATAAGACTACCGCCCCAGACACCAACCACAAACCCCAGGTTTTCTCCTGTACTTCTGACCAATTGACTACAAAATTGGGGTCCCCTGAGCCTCTTCTTGGGGTGAATTATTTGCTAGAATGGCTGACAGCACTCTGGGAAGTACTTTATATAGTCATGATTAAGTCAGTGGCTATTGGTGATCAACTCCACTGTCAGCCACTCTGCCCTCCCGAGAGGCTGGAGTGTAGAGCTGAAAGTTCTAAGCACAGGCCGCTCCCCTGGCCACCCTGAGGCCGGCTGTCTGGAAGCCCCATACACTGGTCATCTCATTAGCATACATAAAGACACCACCAGCAAGTTTCCAAGCGTTTTAGGAGCTGCATGCTGGAAACCAGGGCAGAGACCAAATCTATATTTCTTTTTCTTTTGGTGGTACTAGGGACTGAACTCAGAGGCGTTCTACCTCTGAACTATACCCCCATCCTATTTTTATTTTTTATTTTGAAATATGGTCTTGCTAAGTTGCCACAGCTGGCCTCAAACCTGCGATTCTCTTGTCTCAACCTCCCAGGTACTGGGATTACAGGCATGTACCACCATGCCTGGTTTATATATTTCTTATTTTATCACAGAGCCCTCTAAAAAAAGCATCATTTATTATGCCTCCACTTGTAAAAGAAATAACACTGGCAGTTAATTTTACATAGCAGCTCTAGTAAGTAAGCACTTAATGTTTTCTGTAAAATAACTTACTGCATTTTTCTCTATTATAAAAGTAATATACGCTCACAGAATAAACTTTAGAGAATTAAGCCAAAAAACAGAAAAACCACCTGTGTCCTAATTTGCCGAGATAACTATGACTCCTTTGCTGTATACCCTTCCTTCCAGCTTTTTTTGTATACCTGCATGTAAATTGACCTTGCTGTATGCACCTGTGTCATGACAGATTTGTACAGACTGCTGAGGGAACTGGCTAAGTCCCTCTGCAACTCAGCCCCTCCCTGTATCCCTTTTTTCCTTCCAAAAATTATACACATGTATGAAGATACCATGTAAAGTTTTGTACATGTACACATTGTGTAATGTTCAGATCAAGGAAAGTTTATTCATGGAAACATTTGTAATTTCTTTGTGATGAAGATTTTTGTGTGTGTGTGGTACTAGGGATTGAACCCAAGGGCATTCTACCTCTGAGCTACACTCCCAGCCCTATTTTAGTGTTTGAAACAGGGTCTTGCTAGGTTTATGAAAGTTTCACTACTTGCTGAGGCTGTCCTCGAACCTAAGATCTTCCTGTCTCGGCCTCCCAAGTACTGGGATTACAGGAGTGCACCACCACTCCTGGCTTGGAATGAAGATTTAAAATCCATTCTTCTAGCCGGGCGTGGTGGTGCATGCTTGTAATCCCAGTACTTGGGAGGCTGAGACAGGAAGATCACAGGTTTGAGGATAGCCTCAGCAAGTAGTGATAGTGAGAATCATCAACCTAGTGAGACCCTGTTTCAAAAGAAAAATAAAATCAGGCTGGAGGGTATAGCTCAGAGGTAGAATACCCCTGGGTTCAAACTCCAGTGCCAAAAAAAAGAAAATCCTTTCTTCTAGGTTTTTTGAAATATGCAGTACATTATCATTATCTGTAGTCACATTATTGTTCATGGAACGCCAGGACCTACTTCTCAACTCGGCCTCTTTGGACAGGCATGGCCCTTTCGGTGTTGGTGGTCCTGCTCCTGGCTGTATTGTATGAAGGCATCAAAGTGGGCAAAGCCAAGCTGCTCCACCAGGCTCTGGCCAGCCTGCCCACCCCCTCCAGCCAGCAGCTCATCTTGGATTCAGACCAGGATTCTGCAGGCTCAAACTTGGCCCTGGCCAGCAACACCCACCTCAGGTACAGGCACTGGGCTGGGGAATGGGCATAGCCCTCACATGCACCCTGAGAGGAAGGCCAGGCACAGAGAGCATTATCCCCAGTGCCCAGAAAGGAGCCTGGGCCCCAGGGAAGGACCAGGATCTGCCAGGCCGCAGTAAGGTGAACTGGAGCTCAGGTGTCCCGGTGCCTGGGCCAGAGCTCTCTAATCAGCAGCCACTTGAGAGGCTCAGAAGGATTTCTGCAGGGAACTGTGCTCTTCAGAACTCTTGTGCAAGTTCCTGTCTAGCAACAGGGCCACCCAGCCCTGCCCCAAATCTTATGAGTCTTCCATATCCAGGAGGGGAGCGACAGCTGTCCCTAAGCCAATGGTAAGAATTGCTGTCAGCAATATATCCTACTTGGTGGGGGAGGGAAGCACCTTCTTTCCTTCCTTCTCACTCTGATCAGATGATTAGGGTCCCCAGTCTGCCTTGTCTGTGGCTTCACCTGTGCTGAACAAGCCCGCCCTCTCCATGCCTAGCCACCTTGCCTGGGCATCTCAAATCTTCATGGCCACCCTGCAAGGGAGAAGTTATTGCTGCTTTACTGACGAGATCGATGTTCAGAGAGATTAAGACATTTGTGCTAGAGCCAGGCATGGTGGCACACATCTGTAATCCCAGTACTTAGGAGGCTGAGACAGGAAGCTCGAAGGTTTAAGGACAGCATCAACAATGTAGTGACACTCTCAGCAACCTAGTGAGACCCTGTTTCAAAAAAGAAAACAAGCCGGGCGTGGTGGCGCATGCTTGTAATTCCAGTAATTGGGATGCTGAGACAGGAGGATCGAAGGTTCGCAGCCAGCCTCAGCTACTTGGTGAGGCCCTCAGCAACTTAGTGAGCCCCTGTTTCAAAATATAGAATAAAAATAGGGCTGGGGGTGTAGCTCAGAGATAGAATGCCCCTGGGTTCCATCCCCAGTACCACACACACAAAAAAAACCTGGGAGTGTAGCTTGGAGGGTAGAAGACCCCTGAGTTCAATCCCCAGTACCATACATACACACACAAAAAGACATTTGTCGTAGGCCAGATTGGGTATGTGGCAGAGCTGGGAACTGATCTGTCACCAGAATTCCTGCTCTTTCCATTGTCATCCTGCCTCCATAGTAGATTCAGGGAGAAAAAATATCTGGCTTATTGAAGATTTCCTCTTATGCCTTATTGACAAGATAGATTACATATACCATTTCCGCTTTTGCCTATGATGCCAGGAAGGTCAGAGCTAAATGTGGAGATGTCTCTTTACAAAGCAATTTCTTGCCAGGTGTGTTGGTGCACACCTGTAATCCCAGGGACTTGGGAGGCTGAGACAGAAGGATTGCAAGGCCATCCTAGGCAGCTCAGAGAGACCCTGTCTCAAAATAAAAAATGCTGGAGATGTAGCTCAGTGGTAGAGCACCCCTGGGTTAAATCCCCAGTATGTCAAAAAATAAAAAACTTGTAATCCCAGTACCTGGGAGGCTGAGACAGGAAGATTGAGGGTTCAAGACCAGCCTCAGCAACTTCACAAGACTCTCAGCAACCTAGTGAGATCCTGTTTCAAAATATATAATAAAATGGGGCTGGGGTGTAGGTTAGAGGTAGAAGGCCCCTGGGTTCAATCCCCAGTACCAAAACAATAAAAACCTAATCTGTTCTGGGTTAAGCATATGCTGTAACTCAGGGGCTTTCTACTCCCTGATATCAGCTCCCCACTTCCAGCTCAGGACGGGCATTAACTGAGTTTTCTTTTTTATCTAGGTGGTTTTTGTGTCACTTTGGCCAGTCTCTAGTCCATGTCATTCAGGTGGTCATCGGCTACTTCATGATGCTGGCTGTAATGTCCTACAATACCTGGATTTTCTTCGGTGTGGTCCTGGGCTCAGCTGTGGGCTACTACCTGGCCTACCCACTTCTCAGCCTTGTTTAGCTGGCGAGGAATGTGCAGGCATCGAGGGCTGGGGGGAGCCAGGGCCCCACTTCCAGACATTGTACCTCCAGCTGCTTTTTCTTCTGATGGCCATTCCTCACCTCCTTCCCAGCTCCTGGCAACTTTGAGCTGAAGCCAGCACTTACTTCCTGGAGTTCACAGGCCATGGCAGCTGCCTCCCTCCTCAGCCAGCCGGAACAGGGCCAGGGCTAGTCTGATGCCTTAAGTAGGCTGCTGTAAGCTGGGCGTGGTGGCGCACACCTCTTATCCCACCCAGTACTTGGGAGGCTGAGGTAGGAGGATCACAGGTTCAAGGCCAGCCTTGAGACCGTTTCAAAATAAAAGGATGGGGTGTATAGCTCACAGGTAGAGCATCCCTGGGTTCAATCTCCAGTACCATGAGAAAAAAAGAAAAAAGAAGGCTGCTATAACCAAAAGGAGAATTCAGAGAATAGAGCCTGGGGACAGGGTTGTGTCGCACAATTTAAGAATTTCCAAAGATCTTCATGACAGGGAGACAGTTCTGGGTGGTGAGGGCCACGGAATCTGGATCCCCCTCTCCGCTTTGTGCCTTATCTCCAGGAGCATCTTCCTCTGGACTTTCTGACCCTCTGTCTTTGGGGGACAGAGGCCAAGATAGCTCCTTTTTCTCACTTTTGTGCCTTTGGAATGCATGAAGATTGTTTCTTTTACGGATCATGTTGACAAACTTAAGATTTTTCACTTCTCCAACTGAACTCCTGATTGGCAATTTTGCACATTTATATATAACAATTTTTAATGAATTGATTTCATTACATGATGGATGGCAGCATCTGCTGAGACCTGTCTCCCATTCTTGGGGAGCGAGTAAGTGACAGCTGACAGAAGGCTGCTGGCTTGTCCTCTTGAAGTACCGCGCTCCCCCATCAGACATTAGACTGCAGGGGAGGACAGTCTAATGGTCGCGTCTGCGGAGCTCTTCATGGCCTCGATGCCCCTCTCTTATCCAGATCCTCTTTTATGAAGAATAGAGAACTGTATTTAATAATATCCAGTGCTTAATGTTCTTATTTATTACTTACTGCTCACTCATAAATGACCTGGTTAGGAAACATGATTCAGTCACTGAAAATGCTGATTAAGCCAGAGGGGATACTGGCTGAGGATGCAGTAAGCAGTCAAACCAAAGCCAGTGTGTTTTTATAGTTAGATGGACTCTGGATATTTGAACCTCTTGACTTTCAGGAAAGTAAGAGACCCAGGGAGAGGAAATCACTGCTGTTTGTGGTAATATCTATGTTCAAGTACCTCATGGACAACATGAAAAGAAGGTCTTAAGCTTTGGGAATTAAAAACAAATAAATTTTAATAAATATATATTTTTAAACAGTCTGTGACTGTCTCTTTCTCCTCATTCCACACGTAACTTATAACAACCGCAGGAGCCGAGGGGTGAATGGAGACACTCTGTGTGAGTGTCTGAGGACTGAGCCAACTCTCTGCTTAGGGAAACTGAGCCCTGAAGCACTGTGCCTTCAGGTGGACACGCCGGGATGCCAACTTCATCAACATTCTTTTGCTCATGTAACAAGCATTAACCGGTGCCTGCTATAAGAAAAGTAACTGCCACCCGGACTATAAACATGGCATGGTTATTAGCACCTTCTCCCTGAGGGCAGAAGCAAAAATAAAATGATGGCTTTTAATTTATAATAAGAACTCACAGGAAGTGGAGCATATGCCACCTCTAGGACTGCTTGGCGCATTCTCCGCCTGCACACAGGGAAGGGAAAGCTGCCCTGTGTCTCAAGAGACCGAAGCTTCCACACGTGCAGTGGCATTGTGTTGCTGGAGCCTCCTCCAGCCATCGGGAAGTCCTGACCACTAAGGCTCCTCCTCCGGCAATGCTGAGATGGGCATCTTCATGGGTGGTCAGCGAACTCCTCAGTTTGACAGTCGCTTTAATGTGGTAATGCGTGTGAGGCTTTTATAGTGGAGAGGGCTTAAGAGGTTTTTTTTTAATCTATGCTCTACAGAGCAGCTATAGGCTGGACTTCATAGGTGATTCATTGCTCTCATTTCAACGTCCTTCAGAGCCAAGTCACAAAAGGTGCTATTTTCCCTACTTAGATTTTTAAAAAATTTAACAAACACCTATATAGGTGCTTGTTATGTGCCAGGCAGTGTTTTAAGCACTTTATACAAATATTAACATGTAATCCTCACAACAAAGTAGGAAGCTTTTCTGTCTAGTCACCCAGCTAACATGCACAGAGCCAGGATTCCCTCGGGATCTGTGTCTTCATCAGCTCAGAGGGGGCTGGAGCTGAAGGGTGGGTAAGTAACGGGCTGAGTGCTCCTGGAATGAGGACGTGAACTCACACTGTGAAGACTGAACAGCCGGCGCCCTCAGGAGACCTGGGGTGGGGTCCAGGAGCCTGTCTCTCACAAGCATCACTGGCTCCCTCCCCCAACCCAGTGACAGTCCAGCAAGGGCAGAGGCAAAGGGCCCAGACTCTCGAATCTGATAGCCGGGATCTGAATTCTTGTTCTGCGTACTAGCTATGTAACTCTGGACAAATTACTTTACCTCCCTAAGCCTCAGTTTCCTCCTCTATATAATGGGGATAACAGTATCTTCTGCAATGGCTGCTGGAGGTGAGTCTGTAAAATGCCAGCCAGCAGTGCCTATTAGTTTAACACACTGTCATTCTCGCTGCCTGCCAGGGTGATGTCAGGCCAGACAGAGGAGAATTTGGGTTCCTATCTTATAATCATTTAAAATCAGGGAACAAGGCCAGGCGTGGTGGCGCACCCTTGTAATCCCAGTACTTGAGAGGCAGAGACCGGAGGATCCGGGTTCGCGGCCAGCCTCAGCTACTTAGTGAGGCCCTCCGCAACTTCGTGAGACCTGGTTTCAAAATAAAGGATAAAAAATAGGGCCGGGGGTGTAGCTCGGAGGTAGAACGCCCCTGGGTTCAATCCCCGGTACCACAAAAAAATAAATAAATAAATAAAATAAAGTCAGGGAACACTTTTTCATAGAAATTGTACTTTTTGAAGACTGTATGGTCTTTAGAAGATCCTGGAGATAAAATGACCATGAGTATTTTCTCTGCGGTTCTCTGCATTAGTCCTGGTTTCCTGAGTTCAGAGAGAATGGAAGCTGCTCTCTAAGTGAAGAATCCCTCAGGTGCCATGAACGTTGGGAGTGAGCCGCCCTCCCACCTTCTCTGTATGACTTCCTGGCTGTAGGATTAAGCCTGCAGGGGTGAGCGGACAAGACTCCTCAGGTAATCACAGTGCCCTGACCCTCATGCGGCTGGGATGAGCTGGGACAGCAGAGTGGTGACTTTCTTTGAAAGCATAAAAGTTCCAGCGTTAGGTACCAGAAAAAATACGTCGCAATGCTTTTGTGCACATTAACTGACCCAGTTACAACTCCTCCCTTAGTTCTCAAAGAGGAGCACAGTCATCCCTGAGAACCAAACTCAGTTTCTCCCAAAGGGCCCAAATCAAGTTTCATTATAGACATTTATTATAGTATTGTTAGTTTCAAATATTCATTGACCTCTTGTATAAGATTTAAGGCAGAGAAAAAAGATGTATGTCCCAGGACCATAGGCCAAGCTGCTGAGTGAACTGGATCAAGATGGTGTAATCTTCCCTCCGTTCTCTGGACAGATCCCCCACCGCCCCTGGTAACAGGTCTTGTTGCTAGGGCACACTTGAGTCCTGGGAGGCAAGTGGAGGGGGGCTCTCAGGTCAGTCTGAGAGTGAATGAAGAGAAGAAAAAGCTTGGACGAGGGCAGGACTCTGGTAGGCAGCTGGCTGAAGGGGAACCTCCCAGCCCTTCCTCCAACAGACTTGCAGATGAGACAACAATGGGCTGCTCAGAACACTGGTTCTGAAGACAGGGACACAATCCTCTTCATCAGGCCAGGTGGGAGGCTTGGAAGGTAACTACTGTCCTCAGAACGCTCACCTTCACCTCACCCTTGGCTCGCCTAGACCAGGGCTGGCTGTGCAAAATCATGCTTAGGGAAGGGTTGGTGGAGAAACCTGTGCCAGTTTCCTGGGTCTTCATCCCAGCCAGTCAATGTCATCGTCATCATCGTCATCTCCAAAAAGGGGTGTTGGGGGCGGGCGTCCCTTCATGCTCTGACAAAACAGGAAAGAGGAGTCAGTCCCCGCTTGTCCCTGCCCCAGCTGGCCTTCCCGCCTGTGGGTGACGTGGTCCCACATCTTTTCCTGGCTCCAGCTAGAAAGGAGGTGTGCTGGAGGGACCAGCCTGAGGCCAGCAAATCTAGATTTCCAGATAAAGCTGAGACAAGCACAGGGAAGAGGAGGCCGTCTTTCAACAGAGACAAGAAGACCAACTTTATTTGACTAATTTTGTCATTTATTTGTGAAGCACATGTATTGACAGATTTTCCTCTCATGTGGTAACTTACACAGATTGTGTGAAGAAAGGGTCACAGAGGCAAGATGGGAGTGGGAGAAAGAAACAGAGAAGCGAAGCAGCCTGAGAGAAGAGAGGATTCAGGAAGATAGTAGCAGGAGGTGGGGAGGAATACAATCGCATTCGAAACAACAGTTGTTGGGGCCTAAGGTAGCCTGACTGGCTCTGGATGTGACCTCATCATTTGAGAAAGATGAATTTAACTTAGAGGCTTGCCCACATTCCCAAGCAGATAATCCCTAGTTTCCCACAACCCTGGCCTTGTCTCTGGTCTAACTTTGCTTCCTCCAACCAGATGGAGGGATAAAGGGAATCAAGGGGTGCTAGTTTGGATCTTAAGTGTCCCCTATAGGCCCATGTATTAAAGCTTAGTCCCCGCTTAGTGCTTTAATGAAGTGTGGGAACTTTAAGAGATGGGGCCTAGTGAGAGGTCTTAGGTGACTGGAAGTGTGCCCTTGAAGGGACAGCGGGACCCCGACTCCGTCTTCCTCATTCTCTTTTGCTTCCCGGCCATGAGCTGAATGGTTTTGCTCTGCCACATGCTCTGCTATGATGTACTGCCTTACTACAGGCCCAAAAGCGACGGGGCCAATTGATCATGGACTGAGGCCTCTGAAACTGTGATCTGAACTAAACCTTCTCTCTTTATAAGCTGATTATCTTAGGCATTTCGTTTATGGTATTGGAAAGCTAACGTAAGGGGCCATGTAGGAGACTCTCCCACCTTTTTCATGACTTGGGCTCTTGGCCTTTTTCCTCTGGATATGCAGGGAAGACATCCCTGAGGGGCAGCAGGGTTGGTACTAGAGATGGGCGTGAACTGAACAGTCTCTACTACGGTGCTTTCTGCTTCTTGAGCTACTGCTGACCAGGATCAGTCTTCACAGGAGCCAGGCCAAGGGAAGGCAGCATGTGTGTACAGAGGCCTCTGGCTAATCCCATTGTCCACTCACTAGCAGATCTTGTACTTCTCTCTGGGCATTGACTAAGTGATCTCTAAGCTCTGACAGTACATGATTTTTGAGTGTTTGAGGCTAAGGGTTTTTCTGGCTAAGGTTCTGGTTCTACATTTACCAGCCATATAACCTCAGTTACATTATTTAATCTTCCTGAGACTCAGTCCTCTGATTTATAAAAAATGGGATAATAGTGCTTACTTCATGTATTAGTAGAGAATTAAATGAGAAAGTGAAGGAGTTTTCAGAGAACAAAAGAAATAGATGTTAACTTGATGGTATTAGCATTAATGCCAATAACATACTGCTTATTTTAATTAATTTATTTATTTTATGGTACTGGGGATTTAACCCAGGGGCATTCTACCTCCAAGCTACACCCCCAGCCCAGTTTTTTAATTCTTTATTTTGAAACAGGGTCTCACAAAGTTGCGGAGGGCCTCACTAAGTAGCTAAGGCTGGTCGTGAACCCGGATCCTCCTGTCTCAGCCTCCCAAGTACTGGGATTACAAGCGTGCACCACCACGCCCAGCTTCTGCTTATTTTAAAATTCCAACTATATTTAGGGTAGTCACTTAGAATATGCATTTTTCTCCCTTTTTTCCTTTTTAGTGCAAAACTTGTATTCAGTATTCTCAAATGAATATTTGATTCTTGGGAAGAAAGTCTAACAGGAGGAACAGGAATGCCTCCCCTAAAGGTAGGCAGGAAGGAGGGAAAGGTGCTGGTATACACAAGCTGGGTCCCAGATCTGCTGGACCTTCTGGCAAAAGACAAAACCCATTTTGGATGATACGTGAGGGAAACAGAACTGGCCTCATTCCTCTTCACTATTTCTGTCCCTAGAAACATGCACTGAGTCTGAAGCTCATCTGTGTTTCCACACACATTTCATGCCAGTGCAATTCCTATTACAGCAGTCAAAATGGCCAAGTGACAGCCAACAGCATTTTAACCTAGCACAATGGCAAACAGCAGATACATGAATTCTAATCCGATCTGCTCCGTCAGCAACACACCCTGGCTGGCCTTCACTCTCACGTTCTGTAAAGTGAGGCTGTGCTGTCAGTACTGAGCCATCTGCTGCCCGCGGGTGTTATGATGACAAAACAAGGCAGCAGCTTGGAAGCAGCCTGAATGAGCTTAGACACAGGTGGCCTTAGCAGGAGCCTGGGGGTTTAGCCTCGTGCTACCGTTAACTCCCTCAGGGCCTTCAGGTAGGTCATCCTTCCGAGAGTCAGTTTCTTTGTCTATGAAGATGCCCAGCAAGATGATCTGCAAAGTCCTCCCCAATTCTAAAACATAATATCCTCGCACAGATTTGGGGAAACCTGAGGCTGTAGCATGTCAATGCAGGACTAAGCAGCCCACCTTTCCTCACTTCAAGTGGAGACAGTTCCTATGTGGACAGAGTTAGGATTCTTTCAAGAGTAGAGTGGTATCTGACCATTCTCACTGTGCTTACGGAGCTGCCCTCTGCCAGCCCCAAGCCTGCTCCCACAGGGCCCTGCACACAGGGTCCAGGGAGTGGACCACCAGCAGACGCCATTTCTCTTCTCTGAGCCAGTGGGGAAGGGCCCCCAGGTGGCGGAGTGAGGACTTGGCAGGGCCTGGGATTTCCTTACCACCTCATCTTCGTCCTCTTCCTCGGGCTGTGATTTGGGCCTTGGAACTTTCAGAGTTGCCCCTTGAAACAGTCCATCCTCTTCATCCCCAGAGAGACTAGAGGAAAATCAAGTCATAGAAAATGTTGCTGTTCCTGCTCCAGGCCACAGTGCCCACCGGCTATGAGAGCCACAGGCCCTGGGTTAAGAATCACTCGGAACTCCTCCTACCCCACTCTGGCGTCTCTCCCCACAGCCCGCGCTGGCACCCCCTAGCCTACAGCCACAGCAGTCTTCTAAAGCTAGTAAGTGAGACCACATCACTCTTCCGCTTAAATCCCCTTAATAGCTTCTCACTGTACTTACCTAAAATCCAAGCTTTTTTTTGGTTGTACTGGGGATTGAACCCAGGGATATTCTATCTCTGAGCGATATCCCCAGCCCTATTTTATTTTTTACTTGGAAACAGGGTCTTAACTAAGTTGCGAAAGGCCTCAGTAAGTTGCTGAGGCTGGCCTTGAACCTGCAATCCTCCTGTCTCAGCCTCCCAAGTACTGGGATTATAAGCCTGCACCACCACACCTGGCTCAAACTTTTTTTTTGGTACTGGGGATTGAACCCAAAGGCATTCTACCTCCAAGTTATACCCCCAACCTAATTTTATTTCTTATTTGGAAACAGTGTCTCACTAAGTTGCGGAGGGCCTTGCTAAGTTGCCAAGGCTGGCTTTGAACCTGTGATCCTCCTGTCTCAGCCTTCCAAGTACTGAGAATATAAGTGTGTGCCACCATGCCTGGCTTCAAACTTTTAAAGTGATATAAAATATTACAATTCTTGGCCCCACTTAGTTTTCCAACCTCAGCTTAGCACCATTCATCTCCTACTTACTGTGCCTTTTAGTTCCTTGACTGTGACATGTCACCTCCCACCACGGGGCCTCTGCATTTGCAATTCTCTGTCTGCAATCTCTTCTTCCTGCTCTTGGTATGGAGGGCTCCTTTCCATCCTTGGATCTCAGTTAAATGTTCCCTAACCACCCTATCTGATATGGAATGGTCCCTCTTTATTGTTATAGCCCCTTGTTTCTTCATTTTAGTACTTAACCTACTTTTATAATATATTAAGTACATATTTATTTGTCTTCCCTGCTAGACTATAAGCTCTAAAACTCATGAGCCGCATCTATCCCTGTGCCCGCCACAGAGCCCTGTGCATAGCAGGTGTTGAATAAATACACGGATGACTAAATGAGTAAACCAGCCAGTGTCTGAGGGATGAGTTGCCAGACCTGGAAATAACCGAAACGGCCTCCACACGTAGCCGCTCTGTCCCTGGCACTGCTCAGGGGAACATACCTGGAATGCTGAGAGCGGTGGTTGGGTTTGAGGGCAGCTCCTGCAGCTGGACAACTGGCCTCTGTGCCTAATGGCGCCTCGGAGGGACCAGCGGAGCTAGTGACATCCTCATCTTCACTGAGCTCTGGAGGCTGGGGCTCTCCTCCCGGGCTTTCAGGCCCTAAGGCCAGGGGATCCCCCTTCTCAGGGTCTGGAGTCAGTGACAGTCTTCTGGAGCTTTCTTGAGGGAGGTCATCTGGGGCTGCTTCCCTGATGTGCACCTTTCCCACTGGGTTGTCGGTCTCGGCTGCCACCAGGCCGGCCGCAAGCGTTTCCTCACACTCAGAGTCCACGGTGACAGGGCCTGGAGGCTTAGGGGGAATCGAAGATGGGGGTCCCGGGACTCTGTGGGATGGGATGCCAGCTGGTTCAGGTGGGAGGAAACCATCTTTGGCCTCTGAGAGCACCTCTGCTTCTGAGGGCTCCCCTTTCCTTCTCTGCACACCATCCTGGGGTATGGGGAGAGCCTGCAGAGGTAGTGGTTTGGCCTCAACTCCCTGCTCTGACGGCACCACAGGGGCCTCCTGC
Organism: Glis glis; assembly: GCA_004027185.1. NCBI lineage: Eukaryota > Metazoa > Chordata > Mammalia > Rodentia > Gliridae > Glis > Glis glis. Next base: position 14,193 of record PVJS01040406.1, read on the forward strand.
CCCTCTGTATTTGGGGGTGCTGAAGTCAGCCCAGGAGAGGCTGAGTCTGACCGCTCCTGGGAAGGTTTCTGAGGCCGCTCTTCTTCTTGACCACTGCTGTTTCCCTTTTCTCTCTCCTGCTGATTCAACAGCTGTAGAGTCACCATCTGTTCAAAAGCCAAGGAGGAGGAGATGGTCACTGAAAGGAAAACAGCAGGCACTGCTAATTCCTCATTAACACAGCTGTCGTCTAGTGCAAAGGATTTTGCTAGCCATATCCGCCAGAGACAAGCCATTCCAGGTAGCCCAGTTGCTGATGAACAGGCTTGAGGAAGTTTTTATTCATGATCACTTAGCAGGTATGTAAGCAACAGAATACCCACCACAGTGAAACACCCACGGCCAGTGGCTGTACCTTGATGGTGTTCAGGACGGTCCCCAGAATGGTCCTGCCATCGTAAGATTCCTCCAGCTCAAACTCTCCCCGCAACGACTGGAACACCTGGTTCATGATCTTCTTGACCTGTGTGGAGAGCAAACATACCCGCTGCCGAAATCAAGTCATCAAGGGACACGTTAAAATTCCAAAGAGGGGCTTGGAAGACTAAAACAAAGCCGTCTTAGAATTCTACAGAGGGACACAGCTGGTCATGAATGAAGACATTGAGAGCCATCGCTGTGGAGAGGACAATAGTAAATAACAAGCATGCTTTGACAGGAGGGCCGGCCATGAGAGTTCCCTACCACACTCAGGCAAGCTGTGGAATGTATGCCCAAGACTGTTTAAAGACCATTTAGTGCTACCTCCCTCCCCACATGGGCACCACTGAGAGCTGCTGAAGGATACAAGGATTAATGGCTAATGGACACTGGGAACACTCCCACCCTTATTCTTCTCCTGTGATTTAGAGGCACTTCTCATAGCTGGCAAAGCCTCAGAAGGTTAGGGCTCTTTTAGGGTTTGCCACCAGGGTGGTTAGGTTCTAAAGGGTTTATTTTTAATCAGACAAGCAGTGCCTCACTAAAGTTAGACAAAGAGCTACCAACATAACATATCGGCCACATGCTTTCTGGATGCCTGATATGCCCATTCGATCCCTTCAAATGATAAAGTTTACTGCTTCTTTGAAATACCAGCTCACCTTCTCTGAGGGATCAGCAGCAGCTTCGACCCCAGACACCTGGGACTTGTTCTTCTCCAGTTCCTTGATGTGCTGTTCATTTTGCTCAGTGAGAGCTGCGACTTGGGCCTGGAGGGCTAAGCACTGCAAAAAGAACAGACAGGGGCTGTGGCGGGAAACTGGCCTGCTATGTGAAACTTAGGAAACCCAAGCAGAGAACCATCCTAAACATCAACATCTGGACTGCACAGAGGTTTGCTGGGGCCACCCCTTTGGCCCCCACCCCAGACCTGCTGACACAGAGCACTGATTTCCTTATCGCTCGACTCAATCAGCTACACTTCCTCCTTCCCAGCAAAGTCACTCGACTTGTTCCTAATCAGGTCGACTTGTTCCTAATCAGGTCGAGAATGTAATGAAAAGAGCGAATGTAGGCCGGGCGTGGTGGCGCATGCTTGTAATCCCAGTACTTTGGGAGGCGGAGACCGGAGGATCTGGGTTCGCGGCCAGCCTCAGCTCTCTCGCTCTCTCTCTCCCTGTCTCTCTCTCTCTCTCTCTCCTTAGTGAGGCCCTCCGCAACTTTGTGAGACCCGGTTTCAAAATAAAGTATAAAAAATAGGGCCGGGGGTGTAGCGTGGAGGTAGAACGCCCCTGCGTTCAATCCCCGGTACCGCAAAAAAAAAAAAAAAAAGAAAAGAGCGAATGTAATGAAAAGAGTGGGGGTGGTAATAACTAGGCACATACACAGAAACATTCCTCAGCAGCAGCAAGTTACTCGCCTACAAGCTTGCCTCCAAGATCTGAGTCCAAGGCTTTCAACTGCATACTTTAAGGAAAGGAACTGACCTCCAGATATGGGACTTTGATACTGTGACCCTAAGCTGTCTCCCATCACTCTCCTTTCCATGCCCGAGCACCCACTGTACGCCAAGCTCCATCCCACCTCAGTACCTTTGCCCAGGACGCTCTGTCTCCCTCTACCTTCCCACAGCTACTAGTCCTCAGCTCTGCTCAAAGGTCTTTTGGAAGCTTCCCAGCTCCCCTAGGCACTTCCTCTTCTGGGCCCCCAACACTTAGTGCATGCCTTTGTTTCTCTAACTTGACTGTGAGATTCTTGAGGGCAGAGTTCTTTGTATGCCCTTTCTCTAACACAGTGGCTGGAAAATGACTGACACTCAAATATTTGCTTAATAAATGAAGGCTCAGCCAGGCATGGTGGTGCAGGCCTATAATCCTAGTACTTGGGAGGCTGAGACAGCCTCAGTTACTTAGTGAGCCCCTCTGCAACTTAGTGAGACCCTGTTTCAAAATAAAGAATAAAAAATAGGGCTGAGGATGTAGCTCAGTGGGAGAATGCCCCTGGGTTCGATCCCCAGTACCTCAAAAAATAATAATAATAAATAAATAAATGAAGGCTCAAGTTATAATGGGAAACATGTTCCAGAACACTAGTTCTGTTTTGCTTTTTCCAGGTCACTAACCTGTTTATGAATCACAACTGACAAACTGGAGAGTTACGTAAGCAATGGTTTTGTTTTCTAGCTATTACATTGTCCGGGCTCAGAAGGATCAACAGGACAACCTGCTGGCCTCCAGTGCACGGAGCTGCTTACGCTGCCTGGCCCAGGGAAAGCAGCTACCTTTTCCTGAAGGCGCGTCAGCTTCTGCTGGTGGGCATCCCTCTGCGCACACACTTCTTGGTACTGCTGCAGGTGCTCGTCCTTGGCAGAGGCCAACAGATGCTCACACTTTGCTTCCCACTGGGTCTGCAGCTCTGCTTGTGCGAGAGACAGCTGCCAAGAGAAAGCAATGGCCATGTTTTGGGGGCTCCTCCTGCACCAAGGGAAACCCATCCTCTATAAGGGAAAATAACGCGCTAATAGCCCATACTTAATCGGGAAATGACTATTTGAAGGACCTTAATTATTTTAAAGCAAATGTACTTTTTAAATGGAGGGTGGAAGATGTCACTGGTCGTCATGACTCCAGAAGCTGCTCCAATGAGACAAGGGTAAGACTGTCTAGACAGGTCCCTAGAGGACAGGACCATACATAACATGGTCATCATTTTTCTAGATCTGGACCCTGAACTTTATAGGTTCAAAAACCTTTTTTTTTTTTTTGGCCAAAATTCCCAGAGGTGACAAATCAAGGGCACCCATGCACTTTAATTACAAGGTCACACACATATGGATTTTAAACATAAAATGAGAAAGCTTGCTGTCAAAGGGACTAAAGATCCAGCTGTGTTCTGCGCTATCCCTAGTTTCCCTTCCTGATTACCTAAATAAATCCCTTCTTTCTTAAAGATGATAATGTGCCTGGAGGGTGATACCTGGCAGTTGAGGACTTTGCATGTTTGGAATTTTTTTGTAAAGAGAGGTTTTTCATGTTTTACTTATGTCATTAGATATTAACTAAGCCTTTTGTGTATGTGTGTGGTACGGGGGATTGAACTCAGGGGCACTCTACCTCTGAGCCACACCCCCAGTCCTATTTTTTATTCTTTATTTTTATTTATTTATTTATTTATTTATTTATTTGTAGTACTAGGGATTGAACCCAGGGGCATTCTATCTCCAGGCTACACACCCAGCCCTAATTTTTATTCTTTATTTTGAAACAGGGTCTCATTAAGTTTCAGAGGGCCTCACTAAGTAGCTGAGGCTGGCAGAGAACCCGGATCCTCCGGTCTCAGCCACCCAAGTACTGGGAATACAAGCGTGTGCCACCATGCCCAGCTATTCTTTACTTTTGGAACAGGGTCTCACTAAGTTGCAGAAGACCTCACTAAGTAGCTGAGGCTGGCTGCAAACCTGCGATCCTCCTGTCTCAGCCTCACAAGTACTGGATTACAAGTGTGTGCCACCACGCCTGGCTTAACTAAGCTTTTAAAAAGTAGTGTGAGAGCCGGGCGTGGTGGCGCACGCTTGTAATCCCAGTACTTTGGGAGGCGGAGACCGGAGGATCCGGGTTCGCGGCCAGCCTCAGCTCTCTCTCTCTCTCTCACTGTCTCTCCCTGTCTCTCTCTCTCTCTCTGTCTCTCTCTCTCTCTCTACTTAATGAGGCCCTCCGCAACTTCGTGAGACCTGGTTTCAAAATAAAGTATAAAAAATTGGGCTGGGGGTGTAGTGCGGAGGTAGAACGCCCCTGGGTTCAATCCCC
>PVJS01040407.1:0-18457 GCA_004027185.1 Glis glis
AGAGAGAGAGAGAGAGAGAGAGAGAGAGAGAGAGACAGGGAGAGAGAGAGCTGAGGCTGGCCGTGAACCCGGATCCTCCGGTCTCCGCCTCCCAAAGTACTGGGATTACAAGCGTGCGCCACCATGCCCAGCTGAACTGGTGTTCTACCTCCGCACTACAGCCCCGGTCCTATATATATATATATATATATATATATATATATATATTGTTTTGGAGACAGGGTCTTGCTTGGTTGTTGGGTCTTGCTACATTGCCTTGCTGAGGCTGTCCTCAAACCTGTGATCCTCCAGTCTCAGCCTCCCAAGTACTGGGATTACAGGCATGTGCTACCACGCCTAGCCCTATTCCTCAGTTTTGATGACCAATAATATCTCTGGACATTGCCAAATGTCTTCTTGGGGGTAAACTGCCCCCTGTAGAGAACTAACAGGCTAAACTTTTGCCACAGAAAAAGGCTTCGTGCATCCTCTGAAGAGCTGTATTTCTGATCCCAGGCTCAGCCCTTTTGATTCAGGACAGTGTAGGTCCTGATGCTCTTGAAGTCTTCAGCTGGTTTTCTGTCTGTCCCTTGAGTGACTGGACCGGTGGACTATACTAGCCTGTTGGTGGCAGTGGGGTGTGGTGGGCTCAAGAACATGTCCTCTCCCGGGCAGGGCATTCTGACATCCTGTGACTGATGGACTGGCTGTGTTTTTCAGGTACCCCGCCCAATGGCAGTGCGCTGGAGGCAGCCCAGGATCTGATCCAGTGTGCTGTGGCCAAGGGGCATCTGGCCCCCAACTACCTGCTGGTGGGCCACAGTGATGTGGCCAACACCCTGTCCCCTGGGCAGGCGTTGTACAACATCATCAAGACTTGGCCTCACTTCAAACACTGAGCGAGGCCCCAGCTCCTTCTCAGGCTGATCCCCCTACTGCCGGGTCTCTGTCCTCACCACCCCCTTGGCTCAACACCTGTGTCCCCTCCCCTGCCAGCCTTACCTTGTCCCTCCTTTCTCACGTTGGGATGTTCAGGTCCTCTCCCGCTAACATCCTCCAGCCTCCCCGAAGCCCCAAAGCTGGGTGCTCACAACCCCCCAAGCCTGGGCCCAGCTTTCTTTCTCCTTGCTTTCCTCTCACCTGGCAATACCTGCTCTGCCAGGTGAGATGACAGGCTGGCCCTGTCCTACCTCTGTTTCCCTTTGCACCTGTCTTCTGCCTGTGTGACCTTTCCGCGGAGGAGCTCAGTTATCCTCAGCTCCTGAGCAGCGTCTGGGAGTTAGCAGGTGTTTTAGATGTTTGTTGGAGAGATGGATGAATAGACGGATGACTGGATCCCCGTCCCCGCTCACCTGGTCAGTTCCCTCATCGATGCTCTCTGGGAAGCCCTCCTGTGTGCTCTCTGTCCTGTTCCCTCCCTGCGTGAGGCTCAGGGCTGCTCTTGTGGACTTTTTAAATTGGGCGCTGTGACTCTGGGGTCCTGTGTCCCTGTCCCCACAGAGCATCCTGAGGGCAGGGGCCCTGTGTTCCTCCAGGGCCAGTGCACGACTATGTCCACACAAGCTGCCCAGTGGCTGTGCCCAGCTGGGCCCTGCTGGACGCTGGCAGAGCAAGGACCCAGAGCCTTGGTGTCCCGCATCCCTCGTCCCTGGGCTCTTCATCCGACCTGGCGGAAGTACATGAAATGTTGTTTCCTCTTGGTCTTGGTCTATGAAAATGGGAAGAGAGTATGAAGAAAACAGGAGGAATGAATAAAAGGAATAAAATAAAATATGTGGTTTGTCTTGTTAAATTTTTTTTAGGTCTTGACCTCTTGTCTTATTGTAGTATATTTCTGTAGCTCTTCTGATAACAGAAATAAATGAATAAATTTAAGTGCTCTCATACTTTTCTTTTTGTGGTACTGGGGATTGAGCCCAGAGACATTCTACCTATGAGTTACACCCCAGCCCTATTTTATTTTTATTTTGAACCAGGGTGTCTCTAGGTTGATGAGAGTCTCACTACTTGCTGAGGCTGTCATCGAACTTGTGATCCTGCCATCTCAGCCTCCCAAGTACCCGGATTGATTACAAGCGTGCACCACCACGCCTGGCTGTGCTCTCATAATTTTAAAGCAAATATTTTGTCCCCTTCAAAGTGCTCTATGACTTCACTTGACCTCAGTCTCCTTGTCTGTCCTTTGCCCTTAGGCCATTTGTATAATGAGTGTAGGAAGTATTCTCCTTTTTTCTCCAGGGGCAGAACAGCTGAGAGAAATTTTCTTTTTTTTTTTTTTTGGTACTGGGGATTGAACCCAGAGGCATTCTACCTTTGAGTTACACTCACAGCCCCTTTTAAAATTTTTTACATTTTGAAACAGTGGCTCACTAAGTTGCAGAGGGCCTCGCTAAGTTGCTGAGGCTAGCCTTGAACCTGTCATCCTCCTATCTCAGCCTCCCAAGTACTGGGATTACAGGTGTGCGCCACCATGCTGGGCTCTGCAGCCATAACATAACCTGTTATCTGCAAACTTCCTGACCCTTTCTAACACATTCTCAGTCCACCCGTTTCCCATGTGTCTCTGTGCCCAAAGGTACATTTATTTATTTATTTACTTTGTGGTACCGGGGATTGAACCCAGGGGCGTTCTACCTCCGTGCTATACCCCCGGCCCTATTTTTTATACTTTATTTTGAAACCGGGTCTCATGAAGTTGCGGAGGGCCTCACTAAGTAGAGAGAAAGAGAGAGAGAGAGAGAGAGAGAGAGAGAGAGAGAAAGAGAGAGAGAGAGAGCTGAGGCTGGCCGCGAACCCGGATCCTCTGGTCTCCACCTCCCAAAGTACTGGGATTACAAGCGTGCGCCACCACGCCTGGGCCAAAGGTACATTTAGACCACAGCCCCGCCTTTGGTTCAGTCCCCGTGCAGACCTGATTGCCCCTCTGCCTGTATATGAGAAAACGCCCATTGTCTGGGTTCCTTTAACCTTCTCCACTTCAAATGCTTCCCCTGACTTGGTCTCAGTTGTCCCTAGTCCCAGAGCTCATCATTTCTGGGAATTAGATGGCCTCTCAGATTCAGAACCCTGTAAATCCCCTTTAATCTTAGTTTCTTCTAACATTTCCACCTCTCCCAGGATTCCACTCCTTGCTTAGCCCTAGCATGAAGCCTCAGCGCTGTCCTCAACAGTCCATTCCCGGCCTCCTTGTTTCTCCTTAAATTTCTTGTAGCTGGGCATGGTGGCCCACGCACGCCTGCAGTCCCAGTACTTGGGAGACGGAGACAGGAAGACCACAGTTTCAAGGCCAGCCGCAGCCACTTGGCTAGACCGTGTTTCAAAATAAAAAATAAAAAGGGGTGGGACTGTAGCTTGGAGGTAGAATGGCCCTGGGTTTAATCCCCAGTACCATACAAAATAAATAAGTAAAATTCTCTTATTTTTTTTTAATAGAAAACAACAGGTTTCCATATTTCACTTCATTGTCATAACAATTTTTGGCGTCTGATCCTGCATCCCACGTGGTATCATTAACTTCCTGGAAGTGGACCATTCTCCCGTCCCTTGGTTTTGGATCATGAACTGCACACAGAGTGACTGCCTGATAAATACGAAGGAGCAGTATTCTATTGGGAGCGCATGGGTGGACTCTTGGAGAAAGTGATGTTTCAACAATGACTTTTGGACAAGGAGGAGTTGGCCAGAAACAGAGAATTCTTGGGTCAAAGAAAAAATTGCAATGAAAACTAGAATGTATTGTGAACTAAATGGTAATAAAAATACTCCACACATAAAAAAATTTGTGGATATGGCTAAAGTGGTACTTATAGGAAATTACAGCCTTAAAATGCAAATATTGGATAAGAGGAAACTAAGATTAATGAGGGAAGATTTCATCAAAAGAGGCTGGAAAACAAGTAGTAGTTTTAAGCAAAGAAAGTAGAAGGAAGGAAATAATAAAGATAGATGAATTTAATGAAATAGAAAAGAAACCCAAAAGCTATTCTTAGAAAAGATTAATCGATAAACTCCCAATGAGTCTAACTGAGAAATAGGGGATGGAGGAGAAATACACATAGATATGTCAGGAATTCTTCTTCTTCTTCTTATTGTTATTATTATTATTATTACTTTGTGGTACTGGGGATTAAACCCAGGGGCATTCTACCTCTGAGCTACATCCTTGGCTCTATTTTATTTTTATTTTGAAACAGGTTGATGAGAGTCTCACTACTTGCGGAGGCTGTCCTCAAACCTGCGATCCTCCTGTCTCAGCCTCCAAGTACTGGGATTACAGGCTTGTGCCAACACACCCGGCTAAGACTTCTTTAATCTATAGGCTCCTGGCATCTCTCTTTTTTTTTCTTTGTATTTTTTTTTTTTGAAGAACTAGGTTGTTTTACGATAGTTTTCCACAGTATGGACCTTGCAGATTACATACCCGTGGTATATTCTGCTCTGGAATTTCCTGTAAGTTGGCAGAGTCAAAAGCTTGATCAAATTTTGGTTAAATTATTGGGGGCAGGAATCCTAAACAGTGGGGTTGGTTTCTTTAATTAAGAGGTGCACAGTGTCTGAATGTCTGTTTGATCCTTCTCTTTGGTGTTAGCAGCCACTGATAGTCATGTCCAGTAATTAATTAGGGATGATATCATGATTAATTACTGGACATGACTATCAGTCATCCCCAGTATCATCACTGAATCATTTTCAGCTTCACTGATGAGCTGGAATACTTTTGTAAAGAGAAACTTCCCCTCATCAACCATTTGGACACAAGATACAGTTGATACAGAAAAAAACCAAAAACCCCAAACAGAATAAAGTTTGATTCTTAAAGTAATGAATCAGTTTCCCAGTGTCGCTCTGGCCGCAGGAATGCATGGTGGACGGCGTCAGAGCTTAGCAGAATACAACAATGAGCATTTGTTCTTGTCCTCCGGGTCTGGAGAGCGAGTGTGACGGGCGGGTCTAGACTCGACTGGGAGGCTTTGCGGTAAGCTGTGGCTGTCTGTGTTTGAGTCCCTGAGCCTGGCAGCACTCCCAGCCCCAAGGCATCCCTCAATCCTTTCGTTCAGGTCCCTTCTTAGGCCCTGTCACCACATAGCCACTTCCTTTTTCAAGCAAGAGCATTTCTTCAGAGAGTGAGGCAACTAAACAGCAAAATGGTGCATCTCCTTGGCTTTCAGCTCCCTAATTATCATATTAAAACTTCAAAGTGCTATTTTATGTGTAATAATTTGATTTACATAATTTATACCAAGTGACTGTTTATCATAATTGCTTTTATTGAGAAATAACATATTAATTATGAGTTTTGTCTGTGGAAGGAACGCCTTCCGTAACTCTCATTAAAATACATCTGGGCCAGATAGGGTCATAGCAGCCTATATGCTAAATTGTATGCCGTGTTTTAGGCTTTGTGGCATATAACCAACTAGGTTGGCTACCTGGCTTCCAGTTTAAAATGCTAACCAGTGGATGATCCAGGATAAAGATGTATCTGGCTTATTGTACAATGCATTTACATGTCAATTTTTCATATAGACGCCCACTGCAACTGCAATACCATTGAAAAGCAGATGAAAGGCTTTGTTGACCAAATAACCAGGCTTATGAACATTAACTCAGCAGCTCTGATGCAGGGCTTGGCAAGATGGGCACAGAAAAAAACTTCAGGCACATAGGAGAAGACAACCTACTGATCCTCAGGTTCCTGGGGCTGTGTCCTTCAGTGATGCTAGCTTCCAACTTGACTGTAAAGAACCCAGATCAATAACTGAGGCCAGTTTTTCTCTGTCTCCTTTAGGTGGGTTAGGATGAGACTTCCGATCCTGGCTACATACGGCCTTTGTCCCTTGTCAGCTTTGAAGACTCTATAGAAGACAGACTTTTATCCTTCATCAACCCTTAAGATTAAGGGATCCCAGTCTCAGAGGGGGAAATGAGGTAGGATAGGAAAAATAAAAAATAATAGGTAAAAAGGAGACAAACTGGGAAGGAAGGAGAAGCTATAGTTTTAAAATCTAGAAACTTCATAATCCTTATCTTTACCCTACAGGGTCTGCTCTTTCTTAGGCAAAAGTCCTGTGGATAGGCCACACTTTTAATCATAATGTCCTATATGGACTGTCCTTTTCTTAGGCAAAGGTCCTGAGTAGCCCACACTTTCTAATCTTAATGGCCTATCTTCTCACCTGAAATTCCTGAGATGTTTGGTAAACAAAGGATCCACCCAAAATCTGACTATTGCTCAAGACCAGGCATCACCCAGCACACACCAATGAAATGGTGGGAACCTGAGGATTCAAAAAAAAAGGGGACTGGACCCCCATCCCTGCCATGTACCCCCACCCACACCCTCACAGGGTCTCTTATTAAAAGAAGGACTGTGAAGATCCCAAAGTTGCTCTCTCCCTCTTGAGATGGCCGGTGTTCTCCCTTGAACATGTAACCCCCACTTTCCTAAATAAACCTCTGTCTTTGTCTTTGAAAAAAAAAATCTGGGCTAGTGACAGCAGCCTTGCCTCAGGTTTTCAGCCAGCGAACCCCTAAGTGTCCTTTGACTTGTAACCAGGGCCACAGGGCTCTCCTCATTTTCCTTTCCCTTCTGGGGCTGCTACGACCCCTTTTGCCCCTTGGCTTTCTTCTCTTCCAAGTCTGGACTTGAGTGAGACCGTCTTCTTAGTTCTTCCAAACTTGTGGTTGCAAAGATGAGCTCACAGTCTGTTCTCATTTTAAGGGTGTGACTACTGATCAAGATGGAGAAACGTCCAGAATTGTAAAAAAAAAAAAAAAAAAAAAGTAAGCTTACCACGTAAGGATATGGCCAAGGTTTAAGAAACGCAGAAGATGGTGTCTGTCATGGTCACCAACTACAGTTCCCCGATGCCGAGGGTCCCCTGCAGGGTGGAGCTGGCTTGAGTGCCTCCTTCAGGCATCTGAGGCTCCAGGGAAGCTCTTCCCAGCTTCAGTCACTCAAGTGTATGGTCCAGCTCATTAGTGTGTGGAACACAGTGGTTATTATTATTATTTTTTTGTGGGCTACTGGGGATTGAACCCAGTGGCATTCTACCTCTGAGCTAGCCCTAGCCCTTTTTATTTTTGTTTTGAAACAGGATCTTGCTAGATTGCTGACTTGCTAAATTGCTGAGGCTGGTCTTGAACCTGCAGTCCTCCTGTCTCAGCCTCCCAATTGCTGGGATTACAGGCGTGCACCACGGGGCCGGCTCACATGGCGGTTTTAGGGTCCTCTCCAGTGGGCAGCGTTTCTCAGGACTGCTGATCTGAGCGTTTCCACTCCAAGGGGCTGCAGCTCAGGAGCCTTTGGCAGAAGATTACAGGAAAGTCGCATGTGTAAACCTCTTCAGGGAGTCCTGGGGAGCAGAGCTGAAGACTGGGGGCCCTATCAGGAGTGGGGGAGGAGTTGGGAGCCTCGGTTTGTGTTGGGGAACAGTTTGATGTTGAGGGGGTGGGTGATGAATGGGCACCAGGACTACAGAATCAGAAGTTCTAGGGATGGAACATTGCAAGCTGCCCTCTGGGAACGCAGCTTTCTATTTGTCTCTCCTTTTCCTGCCCCTGCTGGGGATCCCAGGGGCAGGGGCAGGGTGGGGGTGTTGGTGTTGATCCCAGTCCACAGCCTTCAGACTCCGAGAGCAGATCTGTCTCCACGGCGGGAAGTCCCCAGATGTCGGGGACACAGCCCCGGGTCCCCAGACATCCCCAGGTCGGCTGGGACAGGAAGGAGCTCAGGGAGGGTTGGGCAATTGTGTCCTTTCCCAGGGAGGAAGCGCCTGGGCTTATTCACAGGGCGAGTCCCCAGGTGCGCTCAGCCCGAGTGTGGTTTCACCTGAGTTGTTCTCAGTGTAGTGGACGGAGCCGGCGCAGAGCCTCGGGTCTCTGCTCTGCATCTTTTGCTGGGGATCCAGGTGTTTGCTCTTGTGTCTGGGAAGCCAGAGCCCCGCGCTCCATTCCCGGGGAGGGAGCGCCCTCTAGTGTCCGCGAGCGCGAAGGCCGGAGGAGGCAGCGGAGGAAGGGGCGCCCCAATGAGAGGCCCGCGGACTGCAGGCTGAGCGCGGGCTGGGACCAAGCGGGGGCCACAGGTATTTCAGAGATTTTTGTTTTGTTTTGTTTTGTTTTGTTTTGTTTTGTTTTGTTTTGTTTTTTTTCAGCAGCCCTCTCCCAAAGAAGGTGCTGAACTCCATCGGGTTACAATGTGAACATGGTTGAGAAAGTACCCCTGATCCCCTCTCTCTTTGAATTCTTCCAAATAAGAAAACTTTCTTTGGACTCCAGTTTTCTAAATGAGTTTGGTACCCGAAATCCTTGATCTTTCCTCCTAAGGCTGTGGGTCTTGGGGTTTCCGCTACACAATTTCTTCCCTCTCTGTCAAACCTCTGTTATGTTTCACGTGTCTCCTGGTCTAGTATTTCTTCTTGTATGGGTAAAGGATGCACAGCCCTGCCGGCCAGGACTGACTACAGTTTGTCCTTCTGGCTTCGTGTTTGCAGTTTGGGGCCAGGTGAGGGACACCATCAATTCTGCCCCTGGGGCGCTCTCATCTATAAAAATGGGGTTCAGAATATTTATCTTCCAGGGATTTTTGTAAGCACTAAGTACAAAATTACAGTACTAGATGCGAAAATATCTTCCTAGGGTTTATTTATAACAGCTATTCAAGGGTTTTAGAAATTGTTATTATCTCCCCTGGAAGGCTCCTATGAGGGACCAGGGTAATAGGAGGTAACTGGGGAGAGGGGTGGCTAGACATTGCATTACTGTTCTCACATGTATTGAGCGCCTGCTGTGTGCAGGGCCACTCTGGGAAGCTTCGACAGGGGCTGGTGGTCAGGAAGCCCATAGTGTGTGTGGGAGGCAACCAGGCGGTAGGTAGGTAGGTGTTCTGTTTGAGGAAGGAGCTTGGTCCTATTAACTGTCTGTGTCTCTCCAGGGTCACTGACCTCCCCGGTCCACCACCTCCATCCTCTCCGACGACATCCCGGGACCACGTGAGGATGCTCCCCTGGCTTCTTGTCTTCTCTGCTCTGGGTCTCCAGGCCTGGGGTGAGTTTCCTTTCCTTGTGTCAGAAGTGCTTTTGGTGAGTGACAAATGACTGCCCTTAAGTTCTATAACAGAAACACCCTAGCACTCTCCCTTTACTGAGGACAGTGTAGCTTTGCAATTTGAAGCATTGTTCTGGAGCTGAGAGATCTCCATTCAAATCCTGCTCCCATCAGTTGGGCGTGACGGTGCATCCTTCTAATCCCAGTTCTTGGGAGGCTGAGGCAGAGGATTGCAGTTTCAAGGCCAGCCTAAGAAACTTAGTGAGATCACCCTGTTTCAAAATAAAAAATAATATAGGACTGGGGGTATAGCTCAGAGGTAGAATGCCCTTGGGTTCAGTCCCTAGTACCACACACGCACACAATCCTTGCCCCGCCATTAGCTATGGTCTTCAGTTATTTATCTTTGGGTCTTATTTGCTTCCATGATATCAGGATAATAGTGCTCACATCTTAAGAGTTGTCTTTGAGGGTGAGATAACCAAGTGTGAGACATTTAGCACAATGCTCAAGGAATAAGGGCTTGGTAATTTGTGGCTATGATTTAATTATCTCACCATAATTCATTATTCCAATCATAGTTAAGCCCAGCACTAGGGTTTACATTCAATAAATAAATGCAAATAATAAATGCAAAATGAAAATAAATGCAAATAATAAATGCAAATGCAAATAAATATAAATAAATGCAAATTCATTCGGAGTAGCACAGCCCTTTACGACATCAAGCATATTCCTTATAGTTTCATACACATGATTAGACACAGAGCAAATCCTCAATAAGTAAATGCCCTTGAATTAAAATGGAAGGGGTTTGGGTGACTCTTAAATACTGGATATGTTTTCATATTGTATTTCATCCACAGTTACTATTGGGAATCACGGTAAAATATAGCTCTCTCTCTGCTCTCTGCTGCTTAGACAGTGAGGTTACTTAGAGCTAGTACTGGAGAAACTGATAGATCAGGGGAAAATGTTGAGATTTCATTTTATGAATGGGGAAACTGAGGCCCTGCTGGGGAAGTCGCCTTCCCAGGCGAGGCAGGGAGTTGGGACTGGCCTTCAGCCCGGTCTCCTGGGTCCTGTTCTGTGCCTGCCTGGCTGCGTGGGGTTGCCTCTGGCCTGACGGCTGCTCGTCCACTTCTTCATTTGTAGATCGCCACTCCAGGCTCACCAGCCCTCCTCCCCTGTCCTAGGTTTTTCTTACAACTCACGACTCCTCCCCTGGAGAGATGGGCTCCGGTCCTCTCCAGCTGCCTGGCACACCTCGGCCTCAGAGTCAGGGTGCTGGGCTTGCTCTTGATTTCTGAGAAGGACAGAATCCCAGAGCCGAGGTGGAGCCTCTCAGTGGTTTTGTCGTATAGACAGAGAAACGGGCCTCACTGAGCGGCGTCTTGCCCAGGTTCACCTGGCACCTCTGGGGAGGTGGCAGAGGGCGGTGGTTACGAGCCGGAGCTCTGGGGCCAGAGAGTCTGGTAGGAAAAAAAGCCCACTGCCGAAAACTTGTAATTGTGTTAGACAAGCCACTCCGCTCCCGGAGCGTCAGTTTCCCATCTGTGTAGAGGGAGTAGATATTTTGCTCGGCCTATCTCATGAAGTCATCTGAGCCTCATTTCTGATCATCACAGAGTTGGCTTGTGGCGAGTGATGTTGGGGGCAATGCTGCTGCTGCTGGTGGCCTCTGGTACTGATCAGACATGGGGGACCAGGACGTGGTGACGTGATGACTACTCCTCAATACATCCTGTCTAAAATATCTAGTTTTTGAGGACAGTCACAACTACCCATATATGTTGGTGTTTCAAGAACCTTGCATGGTACCTATAGGTGCCTAATATGTGTAGTGTTAGCTCAAAATAATGACCATCTTGGTATGTGACCCCGATGGGCCCCCGTGGATCTATTAGTGGGTGTGCAGGTGATCTGGGAGGGCAGCATTGCTCAGGTAAAGGTGGCAGGGGAGACTGCTGTGCTCAGGATTCTTGCTCCTGGAGAGTGTCCATCTGGAAGGAAGGATTGGAGGAGGGACGGGAGGATGAGGATCTGCAGGGTAGATGTGGGAGGCTGAGACCACAGCTGTCTGTGGTTCTCCTATGTTGTTTTCTAGAGGACATTTAGGGACTTGGAAGGTCAAAAGGTCATGGGCTGCAGGGTAGGGACATCTGGCCCGTGCCTCTGAGCATGCTGGCTGGGTGTTCTCTGAGAACTCACACTGATGCTTCCTTGTAGGGAATGTCCCACAGTTCTCCTGGGATGAGTCCCAAACTGGAGGCATCTCGGAGAAGCTTCTGGACCTGTTTGTGAGCATCTCACAGCTCATTCAAAAGGGGCGCAATGGTGAGATGGTTTGGGGGTTGCCTGGGGTCTCTCAGGACTTTATACCTGGTCTGGGAGAGGGTGGGTGTGGAGAACAAGAGGCTTACCTGCAAGAGACTTCCAGGAACGTCTCAAGTCCTCAGGCAAAGGGGGTTCCTTTGCCTAAGGAGAGGACAAGAAGAGAAAACTCTGGAAGAGAAAGAGGGAGAGGAAGCTCAGGGAGAAAAGACATGCGCCCTACTTCCCAGCTCCCAGTATGAGATGGAGACCTCATCTGTCTCTTCTACTTAGCTTTTCCATTGCTGTGACCCAAATACCTGGCCAGCACAACTTAGAGGAGGAAAGGTTTATTTGGCTCACACTTTTAGAGGTCCAGTCCAGAGTGGGCCAGCTCCAAGGCAGAAACGGGGAGGCAAGGTATGGCGGGGACATACAGAATCCCCAAGGCCACACCCCCAGCGACCCACCTCCACCACACCCACCTCGGAACTTTGCTGCATTGGGGACCATGCTTGTGACATTCCAAACCCAAACCATTGCACCCTAGAGGCCCCGGGGCTCCTGAGATGAGGGAGGGAGGGAGGGGATGTTTGGGAGACTGCGGTCCTGCTCCTGAGAGTTTCCACCCGGAAGGGAGAGGCGGGTTGTACCTGCATGGAGCTTCTGGTGGGGTTTCCTTCAGAGTCACCATTCTGAGTGCAGTGACAGACCAAAGACACAGGTGGAGACCAGGGGCCAAAGCCAGAGAGAAAAATTCGTCCAAGCTAATGTGCTTTAAGGGAAGGCAGCTCAGAGCCGGGGCGGGGTGCGGGTGTCGGCCAGGGGTGTTTTCTAGAGGAGGGGAGATCATGCGGGCCAGAGAGGAGGCGAAGATGGGGTTGGTCCTCTAAGGAAGTTCGAGGGGAGCTTGTCTGGGGGCACGCACAGGCCAGCTGACTTCCCGGCAGAGTGCACGGTCTGGGTGGTGGTTGAGTTCAGATGGGGCCGTGGAGATGAGAAGGGAGGCTGTGGGTGGGGAGGACTCTCCACAGTGGGGCAGCAGGGCCCTGTCCCGGTGCCATCCTGCAGTCTCCCCACGCAGGCACCCCCACCGTGGTCTCCCGCAAGGAGTGGGGGGCGAGACCGCTCACCTGCAAGGCCCCGCTGCATGCACCTGCGGCCTTCCTCATTGTGGAGCAGCTCCCAGGGATGGAGTGCCAGGAGCCGAGTAGCTGCAGCCAGGTGCTCCGGGACCTGCAGTCCCACTCCGTCTACACCCAAGGCTGGTGCGACCTGGCATTCAAGTAAGTGGTCTCCGAGGCCCGTGTCCGAACTTACCCATGTCAGGGTGCTTCTTGCCTCCCCCTCTCTGGGCTTAATTTATGTCACTTTTATAGTGATTTAAAGAGTTAAAAAAAAAACAGAGGTCAACCAGGCATGGTGGCACACACCTGTAATCTCAGTACTTGGGAGGCCTAGACAGGAGGATCACAGGTTCGAGGCTAGCCTCGGCAACTTAGCTAGACCCTATTTCAAGATAAAAATAAAATAGGGCTGGGGTGTAGCTTGAAGGTGGGATGCCTCTAAGTTCAATTCTCAGTAACATACACAGAAAAGAAAGAAAGAAAGAAAGAAAGAAAGAAAGGAAGAAAGAAAAGAAAGAAAGAAAAAGAAAGAAAAGAAAATGAATTAGTTCTCAAGCTCTTGAAAATGTTGAGCTAATGTTCTCAGGCCCTTGAGAGCCACACATTCAAATTCCACTTTGAACCAAATGAGTATGTATGTATGCATGTATATATATATTTATTATTTTTGGTACTGGGGACTGAACCCAGGAGCATTCTACCTCTGAGCTACATGCCCAGCCCTATTTTATTTTTTGTTTTGAAACATGGTCTTGCTAAGTTGCTGAGGGTCTCTCTAAGTTGTTGAAGCTGGCCTTGAACCTGCAATCTTCCTGTCTCAGCCTCCCAAGTACTGGAATTACAGGTGTGCACCACCCCTTCTGGCCCAAATGAGTGTTTCTAAGATGAGATTCAGGAAAACGCACACGAGCTAAATCGCAACAAACACTGAAATATATTCCCTTGTACCTTGGAGGTCTAAAATTGGTTATTCTGCCCCACAATGTCATATTTTTGAAGCATAGTGCTTATTTATGAGCCTTTAGAATCCCGCTCACCTTTTTAGGATCAGTGAGACATTTTCTGTTACAGAGATTTGCCATTAAACTCATGTTTCCTTGCTTGGCAGCTTCCTGGTTGGGGAGGACGGCAGGGTGTATGAAGGTGTGGGCTGGAACCTCCAAGGCGTGCACACTCAAGGCTACAACAATGTTTCCCTGGGCATCGCCTTCTTCGGCAACAAGATAGGTAATGTCCATTCCCCTAGGACCCTTGGCCAGAGAGCGGTCTGCGTCCTTCCTCCACCCCCGAGTCTCAACACTCCTATCTTTTCAGCCAGCACTATGCTTGTCTTCTCTGATGATCACCCTTCTCTTGAAGTTGTTTTCTCCATCGGATCCTATGACATGCAATTTTTCTGGCCTCTTCCCCTTCCCTGGTCTGTGCTTCTGCGATATTGCTGAAGCCACCACATACTTGGCTTGAGCTCACAGTTACCGCCATTGATTCCAGAGTCTTAAGACTTCTGGCATGGATGCTGTAGCTGCCAGAGGGAGAAAAGCGTGGCACATTTCTCCTTCCAGTGTCCTCCATTGGGAGAGACGAAGCAGGAGCCAGGAGGCAAAGATGTCTGGGAGATGTAGTTTGTAGGCTTCTAGCCACTCACCTCTACCTAGAACAGAATCCAGAGGGGGGGACAGAGCAGGGACAGAGGTGAGAGCTGACTGACTAACTGGCACCTGCCAGGGCCCTCAGCTGATAATTGGGGTAGTGACTGCATTTGTCTAAGAGGGTTTCTGTGAGAATGATGAGTTAACAGGTGTCAAGAGCTTGCCACGTTCCTGATCACAGTAGCTACTGTGAAAAGTCGCCTTTTCCCCATGCTCCGGCATGCCTGACTTGGTCAGGTGGGCCTCCCTCTGCATGTATCTTTTACCTCCTCCTGGTGGACAGAAAAATAAAGTCTTCATCTGGGACTTGGAGGAGGTCACCAACCCTGGCAGCTGAGAGCTCTGTCTGAGTCGTTCTAGTCTCTTAGGCCCGCTGTCTGCGCTGTTGGACCAGTTTCCTCTCTCCCCATCCACCAGACACGCAGGCTCAGGGGGTCGTCTTGTCCTCCCGCTCGGTGTCTGGTCCAGGTCTGAGCTCTTTACTGACAGCTCTGTGCCATGTGATTCTCTTTAAGGTAGCAGTCCCAGCCCTGCCGCCGTATCAGCCGCGGAGAGCCTGGTTTCCTACGCTGTCCAGAAGGGTCACCTGTCACCCAGGTACCTTCAGCCACTTCTGTTGAAAGAAGAGGTCTGCCTGAAAGGGGTACCCCGGAAAGGTAAGCCCCTCGGTCCCACCTCAACCTCCTCCTCCTTACCACCCAGCCATGTTGGGAGTGCTCTTGCCTGTCATGATGCTGAGATCCAGAAAGTTCTGAGAGGGAACTTTCCTGGTCTTCTCCCTATCCCACTAGAATAATATTCCCAGGCACTTGTGCTTAGCAATTTTTCCTGCTTTTGAATTGGTGCCATCTTCAATCATGATAATTTCTTAAAATTCATGAAGTTTTTTGGGTAGATTTCAATGATTTCCATATGTTGTGTGTGTGTGTGTGTGTGTGTGTGTGTGTATATATATACACACACACACACACACACATATATATATATATATATATATATATATATATAATGTGATCAGTTTAAAGAGTGAGCCGATTTCTGCATACCAGTCCTGTTCTAGGTACCCATATATTTGTAATGTGTCCATAAACGTGCAGGTATATTTGGTCTTTTGAAAATGACCATGCCTCTGTCTGACCAACAGTCCGTCCCCTTCTGCTTTTACACTGGTTTCTATCATTATCAGAGTCCCGTCCCTTGGCTCCAGTGACCTGACCCAGACAATCCCTTCCTGAACGTTCCAGACTCCTACAGTCAGGTTCATGTGCAGATGCACCCATGGGTGCCGAGCACTGGGGAGAGACCGAGTGTAACCCAGCCTGGGTTTGTTCACAAAGGGGCAAATCCCCATTTCCTTAGTCTTCACCTCATCTCAGGCTGCCCCAACATCATCCCACGATCTGCTTGGGAAGCCAGAGAGACGCACTGCCCTCGGATGAGACTCCCAGCCAAATACGCCATCATCATCCACACGGCGGGCGCCAGCTGC
The DNA here is from genome assembly GCA_004027185.1 of Glis glis. NCBI lineage: Eukaryota > Metazoa > Chordata > Mammalia > Rodentia > Gliridae > Glis > Glis glis. The sequence continues at coordinate 15,603 of PVJS01040407.1, forward strand.
AACATCTCCAGGGACTGTCTGAGCCGCGTGAGAGACATACAGTCCTATCACGTGGACAAGCTAGACTTCTGTGACATCGGCTATCAGTAAGTGGGAGCGGTGGGGACAGGGCCTATTTATCTTCAGGACCCTGGATGGGAAGGCTGGGGGGAGGGAGCCAATTTTTATTGAGCCTTTTTTTTGTGTCAGGCTCCTTACGCAAGGCACCATATTTTATTCTTGTAATACTTTGGACTGAGTATTGTTCAGAGCGTAGGGTAGGGCTAGTTATCTCTCTTGGGCATCTTCTCCACAGTGGTTGGGAAAGACTCTGAAAGAAAGGCGTTAGAAGAGTGGTGAGGTCAGGCATGATGGCATACACCTGTAATCCCAGTACTTGGGAGACTGAGACAGGAAGATCACAGGCCTGAGGCCAGTCTCAGCAATTTAGTGAGACCCTCAGCAACCTAGCAGGACCCCGTTTCAAAATAAAAAGGGCTAGGGGTATAGCTCAGAGGTAGAATGCCCCTGGGTTCAGTACCTATTACAAAAAAAAAAAAATGGATTGAAAGGAGGTTAAAAACTATGAGCAGGGGAGCTATTGCAATAACCCAGTGACTTGAAGCAGGGTTGTGGCCATTGGCAGGGAGGGGGGAGGAATTTAGAGCTTCAGTGGAGACACAGTTGGCGAACCATGATTATTTGGTTGGATGGGCTAGAAAAGGGAGAGGGAGGTGTTCGTGATGATGCCTAGTTTGGCTGGGGAAACTGCAGAAGATGAAGGGTTCATTTGAATGTGTTGGCTTTTATAGATCATTACCAAAGCCATAGGGGTGGATGACCATCCAGGATGAATATGTTGAATGAGAAGAGAGAAGGGGCTAGATCAGGCTCCCAAGGAGGAAGACCAGGGTCCTGAAGAGTACAACATCTGAGGCAAGGATGGTGGGACGGAGCCAGGCACGGTGGTGCATGCCTGTAATCTCAGTACTTGGGAGGCTGAGACAGGAGGATTGCGGGTTCAGCCCCCGCAACTTAGCAAGACCCTCAGCAACTTAGCGAGATCCTGTTTCAAAATAAAAAAATATAAAGGGCTGGGGGTATAGCTCAGAGGTAGAATACCCCTGGGTTCAATCCCCACTACTCCCCCCAAAATCCCCCCAAACTTATATATATAAGGATGGTGGGATGGTAGAGGGATCTGGGGAGAGCAGCAGAGTGGAGCGGATCAGGAGGGCATGGGCTTGTGGAAGCCACAGAAGAGACTGTTTCAAGAGCATGGTCAACAGGGTCAGTACATCCATGGGTGAAATAAGCGCCCGCTGTATTTAGTGTCAAGAAGGTCACTAGTCACTTCCAAGGGTCAGATTCAGGGACATGGTAGGGATGAGAGCACACTGCAGTGGATTGTGTGTGTGTGTCTTTCTTTTTGTCCTCTGTGCACAGTGGCACATAAGAGACAGTATGTGATGAATGAATGAATGAATAATTGAAGGAGCGGATGAAGCAAATTCTGCTCCCCAGAGCGACCGTCTCCATGTCCCTTTGCCCTGTTCCTAGTTTCCTGGTGGGCCAGGATGGTGGAGTGTACGAAGGAGTTGGCTGGTCTATCCAAGGCTCTCACACCTATGGATACAACGACATTGCTCTAGGAATTGCCTTCATGGGCAACTTTGTAGGTAAGGGGTGAGCATGGGCGGGGGGGGGGTCTGGGTGATCAAGTGCCACGTGTGGAATGTCTGGGGCCCCAGGCTGCATCGTGGTACCCGGCAGAGCCAGTGGACTACTTGAAAGTAGACTATACAGATGACTGTCATGAAGAGCCCCTCCTAGACGAAGCATTTACCCCCAATTTACCCATCCCCGGCCCCAGCCCCATGTCACTTTATATCCGTGTCCAAAGCAAGCATGGGGCAAGGGAGAAAACAAATCCTTCCCAGACTCCAGCGCTTTCATGGCTCAGTGGGCAAATGTGTCTTCCTCCCTTGGTAACCATGGCAACAACAGTGGGGAGCATCACTGCGGCTACCGCACAGTTGTGGACCATCCGGTGGTGCTGCATCTGTGTGTTGGCTTATGCTGGAGTTCTACTCCAGGGCTGGTTTTAACTTTCTGGAAGAAACTTTGGCCTGAAGGAATGGGGAACACAGTACCCTTGTTTTCTTTTCGTATCTGACTGCTTCATGATGGCTATAGTAATGGTGGGATGGAGTGGGGAGGAGAGGAAGGGGAAGACTGGGACCTGGGTGCTTGTCCCTGCCCTAAGCAAATAACCTCAAGACCTTAATGATTGATGGTATAAATGTGTTTTGCAGAAAAACCTCCAAATGCAGCTGCACTGGAGGCAGCTCAGGACCTGATCCAGTGTGCCGTGGTCAAGGGGTACCTGGTCCCCAACTACCTGCTGGTGGGCCACAGTGATGTGGCCAACCTTCTGTCCCCCGGGCAGGCATTGTACAACATCATCAAGACTTGGCCTCACTTCAAACACTGAGTGAGGCCCCAGCTCCTCTGGGCAGAGCAGGGACCCAGAGTCCCATGCTCCTCCCCTCTCTCTCCAGGGCTAGAGGGAAGTGCCCTGCTTTCAGCCAGGGGTAAGACAGCTACCACGGCTCCACAGCAGCACACGAGCTGGTTCTTGCTTCACTAGTCCTGATCCAAAAGCAAGGGAAGGAGGGAAGAAGGAAGAAGGGAAGGCATATAAAGAAGGAACCAGAAATATGTGTTTTTCCCTTCTATCCCTTCTTTTGGTTCTCATACTGTGTCTTTGCTTTTAGAGTGTTTTCTTATCTCTTACCACAGGCAGGTTTGAACAGTCTCCCATTTACACGGCTCTTGGTGCTTTTCTTTCTTTCTTTTTTTTTTTTTTTTTTTTT
>PVJS01040408.1:0-18456 GCA_004027185.1 Glis glis
CTCGGAGATAGAATGCCCCTGGGTTCAATCCCCAGTACCAAAAAAAAAAAAAGAAAGAAAAGAAATTTCACATTTCCTGTGAATCTCCACTACTCAAGGGTAGATACAGATGGGTATCATTTTATATATATATATATTTTTTTCTTTTTGGGGAGGGGGCAAAGGAGACTGAACCCAAGAGTGTTCTGCCTCTGAGCTACATCACCAGCCCTTTTATTTTTTATTTTGAAACAAGGTCTTGCTGAGAGTCTCACTGAGTTGCTGAGGTTGGCCTTGAATCTGTGATCCTCCTGTCTCAGCCTCCCTCCCAAGTATTGGGATTCCAGGCGTGTGCCACCACATCCGGCTTCATTATGTTTTAAATGCTTATTGTCCTGGAGTGCACTGGGTAGATTGCAACTCAGTCCAACCTTTAATTGAGGTAATGACAGTTATCACCTCTACCTTCTTTGGTACTAAAATGAAATCAGACTGGAAGTTCTACAGAGGAAATTGATAGTAATCCATTGCTCCAAATCTAAAATGAAAAGGGTGGTACTAAACCGTTTCTTTTGTCATAGTTGCTCTATGAAATCAGTACCCACCTGCAACAAACGCACAAAACCTGGCCAAAACCCCAGACTTAAAATGTCACCGAAAGGAAAACTAAGGCAACCTCCACACTCTGGTGAAGGAGGTGCAGGCGTGGAATATGCCTGACGGTGCAGAGCCGTACAGATGAAGCGATCTCGCCCATACACATCTGTCTACTGACACATATGCAAGGGCACCTCCGAGTGAAACATTTATATATATATATATATAATGTATTCACCAAATGTAAATACTCAGAGATATGCCTTTGTGTAGATGAAATGTAAACTGTTCATACTACATAGGTACACATAATGATTTGTGTACAGATTTGCACAAAGGTAAACATCCCAGAGATAAGTGGGAGGTAAGTTAAGAATGGATTAAGTGAGCAAGTAGGAGACAGGAACACCAGGAAGGGCGCAGGAGGCTCACTGGAGGCCGGCGAAGGATCGTGGAGAGTTTGTGGACTGGACCCTTCTTTACCCATCACGCCTCAGTCGTGCTGAGATTAAGACCCAGCACATGCACACCCCCCCCCCCAAACAGTGTCTGTGTCACCTGTTGGAGGCGAGTGTGCTTTTTCCAGGACTTAGCAGAGCAGTGGTACTTAATAAATAATAAGGCAATCATCCAGCCTGTTGCAAAGGGCAGCCTGCTGCCTATTGGAAAGAACAGATCAAGAGACACCATGAGCTCGATAGCCTGACTTCTGCACAGACGCTTCCTGCCTGCAGATGATCTTACTACAGTTAATGTACAAATTCTTATCAAATGTGGAATCAGTGATCACAGACTGAAAACAGAAACCCAAGGTGTCAGGCCCTCTGGACACTCAAGGAGGGGAGTGCTTCGGCAGTCACCCTGCCAGAGGAGGGTGGACACGAGCGGCCTTCCCGGGCCTCCACCTGCTGGGGTGCAAAGCTACAAGTGATTCTACTTTCTCTTTCAGTTGGAAGCATCAATCCTTTTGATTAACAGTGAGAAGTCTGCATACCCAGTTATACTTCGAGGGAAAAGAAAAAGGTGTTAGGTGTAGCCTCCCACATATCACAGAACTAATCTTTCCCTGAATCAAAAACACATAGTAGACATGTGATAGCAAACCTGTTCCTCGAAATAGATCCTCAAATGTGTTCTCTTTGGCAGAGTGGCTCTCCCCTGGCATGCTTATAGAGTTATTGAAACCTGATCTTCAACAAGGGAAAGAGGATGCCATTTGACAGGCAGACTTAAAAAGAAAATTCAGCTGGGCGTGGTGACACATGCTTGTAATCCTAGTACTTGGGAGGCTGAGACAGGAGGATCACAGGTTCGTAGCCAGCCTCAGCAATAATTGTGAGGCTCTCAGCAACTTAGCAAGACCCTATCTCCAAATAAAAAATAAAATAGGGCTGGGATGTAGTATGGAGGTAGAAGACCCCTGGGTTCAATCTCCAGTACCACAAAACAAAAAATTCAAAATGTCTGCATGTCCCAAGAAGAGTTGTGCATGAACAGTTTCAAAAGCAAGTGTCAGTATAGATTTATGTGACTGAGACAAGTTCTTTATAACTTATTTTGCTCTTTTAATTGCCCTTCTGCTTAATTTACCAACGATTTTTAAAATCTTGTTTATCTTCAGAATACACAGATATCTGCCCTACGGAATGATCCGAAACCTCTCCCACAACAGCCCCCAGCTCCAGCCAGCCAGGACCAGAATTCTTCCCAGAACACCAGACTGCAGCCAACTCCACCCATTCCGGCACCAGCACCGAAGCCTGCCGCACCCCCGCGTCCCCTGGACCAGGACAGTCCTGGGGTAGAAAACAAACTGATTCCTCCTGTGGGCAGTCCTGCCAGCTCCACTCCATTGCCCCCAGACGGTACCGGGCCAAACTCGACGCCCAACAATCGAGCAGTGACCCCTGTCTCCCAGGGGAGCAATAGCTCTTCAGCAGATCCCAAAGCCCCCCTGCCTCCACCAGTGTCCAGCGGCGAGCCCCCCGCGTTGGGAGAGAACCCCGATGGCCTATCTCAGGAGCAGCTGGAGCACCGGGAACGCTCCTTACAAACTCTCAGAGATATCCAGCGCATGCTCTTCCCCGACGAGAAGGAATTCACAGGAGGACAAAGTGGGGGACCCCAGCAGAACACCACCGGGGTATTAGATGGACCTCAGAAAAAAACAGAAGGGCCAATACAGGCCATGATGGCTCAGTCCCAAAGCCTGGGTAAGGGACCTGGGCCCCGGACAGATGTGGGAGCTCCATTTGGCCCCCAAGGACATAGAGATGTGCCCTTTTCTCCGGATGAAATGGTTCCACCTTCTATGAACTCCCAGTCTGGGCCCATAGGCCCCGACCACCTGGACCACATGACGCCTGAGCAGATCGCCTGGCTGAAGCTGCAGCAGGAGTTTTATGAAGAGAAGAGGAGGAAGCAGGAGCAGGTGGTCGTCCAGCAGTGCTCCCTCCAGGACATGATGGTCCATCAGCACGGGCCGCGGGGCGTGGTGCGAGGGCCCCCCCCTCCCTACCAGATGACCCCTGCTGAAGGCTGGGCCCCTGGGGGCGCGGAGCCCTTTTCCGACGGCATCAACATTTCGCATTCTCTGCCCCCACGGGGCATGGCTCCCCACCCCAGCATGCCAGGGAGCCAGCTGCGCCTTCCTGGATTTGCGGGAATGATCAACTCCGAGATGGAGGGGCCAGCTGGCCCCAACCCAACATCGAGACCAGGCCTTTCTGGAGTCAGTTGGCCAGATGACGTGCCAAAAATCCCAGACGGTCGAAACTTCCCTCCTGGCCAGGGCGTCTTCAGTGGTCCTGGGCGAGGGGAACGCTTCCCAAACCCCCAGGGACTGTCTGAAGAGATGTTCCAGCAGCAGCTGGCCGAGAAACAGCTGGGCCTGCCCCCAGGGATGAGCATGGAAGGTATCAGGCCCGGCATGGAGATGAACCGGATGATCCCGGGCTCCCAGCGCCACATGGAACCCGGGAATAACCCCATTTTCCCTCGGATACCAGTCGAGGGCCCTCTGAGTCCTTCTAGGGGTGACTTTCCAAAAGGCATGCCTCCGCAGATGGGCCCCAGTCGGGAACTTGAGTTTGGGATGGTTCCTGGTGGGATGAAGGGAGATGTCAACTTAAATGTCAGCATGGGATCCAGCACTCAGATGATACCTCAAAAGATGAGAGAGGCTGGAGCGGGCCCTGAGGAGATGATGAAGCTCCGCCCGGGGGGGCCGGACATGCTGCCTGCCCAGCAGAAGATGGTGCCCCTACCCTTTGGTGAGCACCCGCAGCAGGAGTATGGCATGGGCCCCAGGCCGTTCCTTCCCATGTCTCAGGGTCCAGGCAGCAACAGTGGCTTGCGGAACCTCAGAGAACCAATCGGACCCGACCAAAGGACTAACAGCCGGCTCAGTCACATGCCACCACTACCTCTCAACCCTTCCAGTAACCCCACTAGCCTCAACACAGCTCCTCCGGGTCAGCGGGGCCTCGGGCGGAAGCCCTTGGATATATCCGTGGCAGGCAGCCAGGTGCACTCCCCAGGCATGAACCCTCTGAAATCGCCCACGATGCACCAAGTCCAGTCCCCGATGCTGGGCTCGCCCTCGGGGAACCTCAAGTCCCCCCAGACTCCATCACAGCTGGCAGGCATGCTGGCGGGCCCAGCTGCTGCTGCCTCCATTAAGTCCCCCCCGGTCCTGGGGTCTGCTGCTGCCTCACCTGTTCACCTCAAGTCTCCGTCACTTCCTGCCCCGTCACCTGGATGGACCTCCTCTCCCAAACCTCCCCTTCAGAGTCCGGGGATCCCTCCCAACCATAAAGCTCCCCTCACCATGGCCTCCCCAGCCATGCTGGGCAGCGTAGAGTCAGGTCAGTATGCTCTGTCCTCACGCTCATGCCATTGCTGAAGGCGCTCCAGCCTGATCGAGCTTCTTGGTGTCTTAACTGGATGACACAACCAGAGGCAGAGAGGCCTCTGCCAGAATTTGTGCAGGGCACGTAATAATCACTACTTGCGTAGGGTCACGCACAAATATCCAATCCTGGCAAACAATATGCATGTCTGATGGGATGGATGAAAGGAGGAGGGAAAGTGGGAAATATGGACCAGTTCTCAGAGTAATTTCCATTTGCCCAGTAAACACATGCTGGTGAAATAAAATGTCTTCACAGTGGATAAAGGTGGCTTCCTGAAATACTGGGTCCCCCCACCTGAACCCTCAGGTCAAGAGATCCTGAGCATAACCCCAAGCAAAGAGAGGAGAGGCTGCTCCAAGACTCCCTCGGTTCTCGTAAATACATGTTGATTGCAGAAACAGTTTCCAAAACTTCTCCTTGGTAAACTTCCCTTTTCACGGATCAGCTACAGTTTGTCAGTATTTTCTTCTCAGGAGAGGCTCTTGCTGATGACCGTGGTTGTGTGAGTGGGACCAGAGGTGGTCGGTGGAAATAGCCCTGAGGTGTCAATACCAGTCTGATGCAGTCTCCACTCGAGAGGCGAGAATCAGAATAAGACAGGAGAGTCATCCTGCCAAGCAGAGGGCTTCCTGGCTCAGTAAAGCCGTGGAGTGAACAACTAGCCCCCTCAGACCTTTCTATCGCAAACACCTTGGTTATGGAAATTAATTGAGAGTTTGTGCAGGGTGATGTGGGTAGTACCTGGGGTTGGAGCAGTAGTCTGGCTTCTTGGCAAGAGAAAGAGAGCCACGTATTTCATTCTTTTCAGTGAAATGGTTGTCTGTAAGCCATGTTTCCCCCAAGCTCGAACTAATACTTCCAACGCATCCCAGCGCGTGTGTGTCCAAGCTGCTGATCCGTCACCTCTGTGCCACACATAGTCTCCCTCTGCGAGCACACAGAGCTTGACTGGAAGATTGATGACCCGTGTCCTGGGTCTAATAACACTGTCCTGCTCATCTGTCTCGTTCCTGGCCTTGCTAGTTCATACTCATAGCGCCCGATGGCCTTCAAAAGAAATGTAATTCCCTGCCCATTTTTGTTTTCTTTTGCTTTGTTCTCTTAGGTGGCCCCCCACCTCCTCCAGCCAGCCAGCCTGCCTCTGTGAATATCCCCGGAAGTCTTCCCTCTAGTACACCTTATACCATGCCTCCGGAGCCAACCCTTTCCCAGAACCCGCTCTCGATTATGATGTCGCGAATGTCCAAGTTTGCAATGCCCAGTTCTACCCCATTATACCACGATGCCATCAAGACCGTGGCCAGCTCCGATGATGACTCCCCCCCAGCGCGTTCTCCCAATTTGCCATCAATGAATAATATGCCAGGTAAGAAGTCAGAAAGATTGGATGTGGAACTGTGGGCAGATGAGACAGAAACTCCTTCAAGTGTCTTAATGGCTGTAGACTTGCATAGGTGGAAGTTGAACAAGTTGGAAAATGTTCCACCTAAGTTAATTTCAGTAGAATTGAAAATACCTTGACAAGAGGAACATACTTAAAGCAGGTTTCCACATAGTTCTGATGCTTCTGTATACCTGGATGGATTTTTTGTTTTGTTTCTTTTTTGGTCCTGCAAAAACCCATTTCTTTCTTTCTTTTTTTTTTTTTTTTGCAGTACTGGGGATTGAACCCAGGGGCATTCTAACTTCAAGCTATACCCCCAGCCCTATTTTTTATTCTTTATTTTGAAACAGGGTCTCACTAAATAGCTGAGACTGGCCACGAACCTGTGATCTTCCTATCTCAGCCTCCCAAGTACTGGGATTATAAGCGTGCGCCACAACGCCCAGCAGCCCATTTCTTTTTAACATGTTGATTGGAATGTCTTTAGTTCTCAAGTATTTTCCTGGAAAGGCAACCTCAAACCACAAGCAGCCACAGGATTTCAGACAGTGGAGGGCCCCTGCTTCCTAGAGGAGCCCTTTCTTTAGAACAAGAGAGTTAATGAAATTCTTCCTTTCTCTACTCGTTCTCTCTGCCTGCGTTCCCATACCCACCGCACTCCCACCAGCCTCCCTAACAGCACATGATCTGGAAGGGTGAAGGCCATCAGCAGACAGACCATGAGTTCAGCCCCGAGTTTCTGGTTCCAGTTCTAGCCTGATTGTTAGGAACGCTATTTGTTCATCAGCAGTCCTAACCAACCAGGTTGGGACATGCTCCACCTATGTCACAAACACCATCCCTACCATAGTTGATAGCAACTCCACAGAGACCAAATATTTCCATGTCCCAGAGAAAATAGTAGAACACGTGCTTTTCCTTTTCCATCACCATTATCATTTCTTTAACATTTCATGTATCCTGGAGTTAAATGCTCTTTTTTTTTTTGCGGTACCGGGGATTGAACCCAGGGGCGTTCTACCTCCGCGCTACACCCCCGGCCCTATTTTTTAATCCTTTATTTTGAAACCGGGTCTCGCGAAGTTGTGGAGGGCCTAAGTAGAGAGAGAGAGAGAGAGAGAACTGAGGCTGGCCGGGAACCCGGATCCTCCGGTCTCCGCCTCCCAAAGTACTGGGATTACAAGTGTGCGCCACCACGCCCGGCTTAAATGCTCTCTTTATAAGGCATTATAAAATAATGCCAAATGCCAACTGAAAAAAAAAGACCTATTTGGTTTCTTTGTTATTATTCCTTATAATTAGATTTGTAGTACCAATTAATCTTCTGTCTCCAAAAAGGGCCATACTTATGTCATTCAGGCAAATTATTTCCTTCTGTATTTAGCGTCTCCAGTGAAGAAGACACATTCCTTTGCTAGGAGCCTTCTTCCTTGCCGTCTTCGGCATGGTCATATACCTGGTGTGTGTGCCCCCAAATGCGTTAAATCTTCCTGATGGCAGGGATTGTGTACTGTGTGTCTTCCCAGCATAGAACCATGCACACTAGATGTACAGCAATGTTTTGGGTAATTTGATTTATTATAGTTTTTCTGAGTTGCTTTTGGTTGAGTTGATTCCTTTGATATCTTTATCTTTCTAGGAATGGGCATTAATACACAGAATCCTCGAATTTCAGGTCCAAACCCCGTGGTTCCGATGCCGACCCTCAGCCCGATGGGAATGACCCAGCCACTCTCTCACTCCAACCAGATGCCCTCTCCGAATGCCATGGGACCCAGCATACCTCCTCACGGGGTCCCAATGGGGCCTGGCCTGATGTCACACAATCCTATCATGGGGCATGGGTCCCAGGAGCCTCCGATGGTACCTCAAGGACGGATGGGCTTCCCCCAGGGCTTCCCTCCAGTACAGTCTCCTCCGCAGCAGGTTCCGTTCCCTCACAATGGCCCCAGCGGGGGACAAGGCAACTTCCCAGGAGCAATGGGTTTCCCAGGAGAAGGTCCCCTCGGCCGCCCCAGCAACCTGCCCCAAAGTTCAGCAGATGCAGCACTTTGCAAGCCTGGAGGCCCGGGGGGTCCCGACTCCTTCGCCGTCCTGGGGAACAGCATGCCTTCGGTGTTCACCGACCCAGATCTGCAGGAGGTCATCCGACCCGGAGCCACCGGGATCCCTGAGTTCGATCTGTCCCGCATTATTCCATCTGAGAAGCCTAGCCAGACACTGCAATATTTCCCTCGAGGGGAAGTCCCAGGCCGTAAACAGCCCCAGGGGCCTGGACCTGGATTTTCACACATGCAGGGGATGATGGGCGATCAAGCCCCCAGAATGGGACTAGCATTACCTGGCATGGGAGGCCCAGGGCCAGTAGGCACTCCGGACATCCCTCTTGGCACAGCTCCATCCATGCCAGGCCACAACCCAATGAGACCACCAGCCTTTCTCCAGCAAGGCATGATGGGACCTCACCATCGGATGATGTCACCAGCACAATCTACCATGCCCGGCCAGCCCACCCTGATGAGCAATCCGGCCGCCGCTGTGGGCATGATTCCCGGCAAGGATCGGGGGCCTGCCGGGCTGTACACCCACCCTGGGCCTGTGGGCTCTCCGGGCATGATGATGTCCATGCAGGGCATGATGGGACCCCAACAGAACATCATGATTCCCCCACAGATGAGGCCCCGGGGCATGGCCGCTGATGTGGGCATGGGCGGATTTAGCCAAGGACCTGGCAACCCAGGAAACATGATGTTTTAAGCTGCTAAGATTGGATGTGCCGATCCCTGTCAAGATGAGATTCCAGGTCCTGAGAGCTGCTCCGAGGGCTTCCAGGAGTACTTGCTATTGGTCACGCAATAGAACAGACACGAGGGCTGCTGTGGGGGAGGGGGGACTCGAGAATGTATGGATTTACCTGAAAACAAATGATTCATTTAATCAACAGGTGTGTTTTTTTTAAGATTTATTTTTTAAAAATTATTTTTGTGGACTTGGGTATCCCGTGATGGCACCTGCTTTCGGGAGTCTGTAGCCGTGCTTCGAGCATCGCCATCGGTCCTGTGTTGCACCGTTCCCTGTATGTTTACGTCCTTCGGACTGGCTTCTCCCAGGATTCTTTTCTGGTTTTGTTCTTTTGATTTGGGCTTTATATTTTTTTTGTGTGTACTGTACTATATTGTAAAAGGGATTTTAGCAGAGACTTTAGTCTTTGGGGCAAGAGGAGAACAGGAATGCTGGGCTGTTTACTTCAGATGGAGAATCCATCTTCAGACCTTTGGACTATTTTCTTTCAACTCCAGTGTATAGAAAAACCAAACTACGACCTCAGAGCAGAGTATTAATGAAAAGCACAAAAAAAGGAACTAAGTTCAGCGAGGGGTGGGGGGTGGGGGGCAATTTTTCTTTTTAAGAATAACGAAGCTTAGGACATTTGTTTTTTGGTTCAAATGCTCTTCAGCACTGTCTCTCCCAGTACACCAACCCACCGTCACTTTTTTCTCCCCGCCCTTCCTGTCTCCTGGGTTAAGTGTGTTCTCCCCTCGTGTCCCCCACTGGTGGAACTCTGCTTCCCTCCTCTCCTCTTCCCTCTGGCAGCTGCAGTACCCGGTGTTCTTTGGTTCCCTGGCCCTGGCAGGGAGGGCTCCATGCTGGGAGCGTCCTTTGGCCTCTTCTCCCTTGTCTCTCTCTTCCCCCACATACTCTTTCCTGCCCTCTTCTGTTTTCCGTTCTTTTTTTATTAGGAATTCCCAGGTAAATTTTATTAATGTGGGAGTGGAACAGATGCTAAAAGCTATCCAGGATTTTGTTTTCTTTTTAAATTTTGTGGTTCCTTCCCCTCCCACCCCCTCCCACGCGTAAAACGTTCTGTGTAACCTCCATTAAATTTGGTACAAAACCACTCGCCAGAGCTGTGGTGTCAGAAAAAATAAAATATATTGTTTCTTACAAAACTGAACTGCCTTTTTTGTTCATTTGGATACCTGTTGGTTTAGTAGCGGGCATATTGGTTGTGATGTGACCCATAAGCGTAGACTCGTGTTGGAGTTGATCGATAGGGTGACGGGGGTATGTAAAAGTGCCCTCTCTGGTGAAGTGTATTCCTTGCTGTTGAGAAGTAATTACTCACGGAGGTTTATCCTGTACTGTTTCTATCTGTTATGGAATCCTACTTATGAGCAGAAGAGCAGCCCTAGACCCCACAGCTGACCTCTACCTTTGGGCAGTTAATAATCTCTATTAGAAACTTTTGTGAGACCTAGTTTAATGGTCTGAAGTAATTAGGAGGGCCAAAGGTCTATTTTCAGTCGTTTAAATAAGCATCTTGCTAAGATAAAATATTACCACACCTGGAAGTCTCGGGTTTCCCCGGTCCCTGGGTTTCTGTGGTCCCTTCAGTCCCCGCCCCCACCGCCCACCCCCTGTCACCTCCTTGGGCCCTGCTCAGTCTGCACAATTCACTTCCCACCCTGCACACCTTCAGCACATCGGTGTATGTCCCGCGAGGTATGTGTCTGAGGGACTTGCTTTGAGTTTCTGTGCAGTTGCTTCTGTTCTGCTGTGTGTATGTCTTTGAGTGGCTGTAGGCGTTTTTAGCTCAGCGAGTGGGCGTCTGTGTGTGTATTTGTTCTTAGGTGAGAGAATCTACGCGGGGAGCGGCAGGCGCGGTGTCATCTGCAGACAAACGTGTACAAATTGGGCTTTGCTGGGTTTCCCAGTCTCAGTCTTACCATTGAGTGTTGCTCTCTCCGACAAGTGCTTTAGAGAGCTGATTTCACTCCCCCCCCCCCTTCAGCAGTGGTCCTGTCTCCTCAGTAGCACAAGAATCCCAGACATCCAAAAAGGTGCAGACGAACATCTGAGTATCCACCTCTTGCCCCAGTCACCTCCATGTGCTAACGTAACCTCGCTGATTTTTGAGGAGCCCTGTGAAGGAGGTGGTAACTATCTCTTGCAGATCAGAGAACCAAGCTTACAAATTTAAGAATTCTAACTCAGCTGTGTTCTGATGATGTTGGGTGCTGAAAATTTTGTGTTGTAGAGAAATTAGGATAGTAAAATGATTTTGTTTTACAAACTTAGCCATCTTACTAGGTGTCTGGCTTCGAATACTATGGAAGAGAACAGGGTAACAGCCAAGCCAGGGGAGCATGTGAGAGTCTTAAGAAAGGTTGGGGACCGGCTTTTGTCCGCTGGTCTGGCTTCCTGGGCAGCTCCACTCCTCGCTGCACCTAACCGTCCTCCCAAGAAGGGAGTCAAGGCAAGAAAGGATGGTAGAGCAGGTACCCACTTGGGGGGCTTGCAAAAGTTGATTGGACCCTAGAGGAGGCAGCTACAGCCTGCTGGGGTCGGGGGGGGGGGGGCAGCTGCGCTCGTTTCTCAAGGCCTGCCCCCTGCTGGAAGACTTGTGGTAGTGCAAATCAACTCCCAGGTCAAACTAGTTTTTTTAAGACCCGGCCATAAATCTTCCTTCATTTACTTAATCAGCATGTGCCAACAACATTTCAGCATGATGGTGTCTTATAAGCCAAGCTTATTTGGAGTTTAAGTATATTTCTAATTTATTAGGATTATGATGAAATAAAATCACATTTGAGAGATTAGATGTGATCGCGTGAAAAACTAATGATGCAAGATTTTTTTAAAAAGCAGTGAAAAACCGATACAGATGTTTCATATTCCTGTAGTCCTGTGGAAGCTCAGGCAGAGTTTGGGGCTGGGTGGAGGAAACGCAATCATGGCTTGCTACTCCAGGGTACATGGTGGGGTGTGGCCATACCATGATATCTTAAGGGTTAATAAGCAGTGTGTGGCATATTCACTAAAACAATGTGAAATGAAATAATTTACATTTGCAATTACAAGTGAATATGAACAAATATATTATTGTAGCAGTCTTATGAAGGGTGTGACATGAGAGAAAGTAAATTTTATTTATTTACTTATTTATTCGTTCATTCATATATTTTGCAAAGCTAGGGATTGAACCCAAGGCCTCAGACAGAGCATGCTAGGCAAGTGCTCTGTCCTGGAGCTATATACCTCCAGCACAAAATAAATTTTAAAACAACGATTTTACCATTTTAAAGCTACTCTTTAAAAAAATTGCAATTCTCCCAGCAATTTCTCCCAGCCTCCCTACTCGCCTAAACTTCTCAAAATTATAATTGTGATTCAACTGTGTTCCCAGGACTGGCTTCATGGACATACCACCTGTATAGCTAGACTGAAGCCACGTGTTCCCCAGCTCAGCTGGCCATTGTGAACAAGGGAAATCGCAGCAGCTCCGCAATGGCGCTGGACCCTGTTCTCTACATTTATTCGTTTTTGTTTTGCTTTGCTTTTCCTTTGTGTTTTCACGATGAGGTCTCACCGAGTTGCCCAGGCTATCCACAAACTTGCAATCCTCCTGTCTCAGCCTCCTGAGTCTGAGACTACAGGTGTGCACCACTGCCCTAGCATTGTATTTATTCTTTCTCCCTAACCAGTAGCTGGGACACCCCAGGCAAGGTGGCTGCTGTGTTCTCTTTAACCTGCGTACACTTTAGTCATTTCTTCCTTCTCTGAGTGCTTTCAAAGTGCTCAGCAGATGCCGGTAGGGCACCTACTGTGTGTCAGGAACTGTGCTAAGGCTGGGATGAAGCACAGGTGTGTAAAATCAATTTACTACAGAATGGTGATTACTTCAGTGAACGCACCACGGGGCAACAGGCCAAAGGGAAGGTGATCTTTGAACTGACTCTCGAAGGAGGCAGCATTTCCTGCAACGTAGAGGTGAGAGGAAGTGGAACAGGGAGGGTCCTGCAGAACAGGAAGTGCTCTTCCAGGGAGGCAGAGGTTAAAGATGAGCCTGGGGCCCGGCAGGCATGGCAGTGCTCACCTGTAATCCCAGTACTTGGGAGACTGAGACCGGAGGTTCCAGACTAGCCTCAGCAACTTAGTGAGACTCTCAGCAACCTAGCAAGACCCTGTTTCAAAATTAAAAATTAAGAAAGACCGGGGGTGTGTAGCTCAGAGGTAGAATACCTCTAGGGTTCAATCCCCAATACCATTAAAAAAAAAAATGAGCCCGGAGAGAGGGGGCAGGGCATGAAGAACCTGGTGTGACCCATTCTGAACTTGAAACTTTGGAGTTTTAAGCAGGGAGGCCCGGGACTGTCATTCAGTGCTACACAGGCAGCAATGCTGAGCATGTGCAAGGCCCTGGGTTTGATCCCCAGAACCACAAAAATAAACAAACAATAAATAAAAGTGAGTTTTATGCAGGGAATTCAGATGATCAGATTGGCTCTTCAGGGGATGTGGAAGACTGGCTGGGGCAGGTAAGGAAGATCACTTGTTAAAAACTTGCTTATTCTAACGCTGGGCGTGGTGGCGCATGCTTGTAATCCCAGTACTTTGGGAGGCAGAGACCAGAGGATCTGGGTTCCCGGCCGGCCTCAGCTCTTTCTCTCTCTCTCTCTTTCTCCCTCTCCCTGTCTCTCTCTCCCTCTCTCTACCTAGTGAGGCCCTCTGCAACTTCATGAGACCCAGTTTCAAAATAAAGGATAAAAAATAGGGCTGGGGGTGTAGCGCGGAGGTAGAACGCCCCTGGGTTCAATCCCCAGTACCGCAAAAAAAAAAAAAAAACTTGCTTATTCTACATAATCCTTAAACTCAATCTCCTCCTTTACTTTAAAAAAATGAAAGTCATACAATCGTATATTTCCTGTACTGTTTAGACAATTTGAGCCTTACTGCCACTTTGTTTCCTCAAACTCAGATCTGTCATTTTTTTCAAAGTGACAAGGTCTTATGTTTGAGAAAAGTCATAATATGCTGGGCGTGGGGGCGCACGCCTATAATCCTAGTACTTGGGAGGCTGAGACAGGAGAATGGCAGGCTCGAAGACAGCCTCAGCAAATAGTGAGACTCGCCGCAACCTAGCGAGACCCTGTTTCAAAACAAAAAAAAATGAAATAGGGCTGAGGGTGAAGCTTGAAGGTAGAACGCCCCTGGGTTCATCCCCCAGTACTACAAAACAAAAACAAAAGTCATGTAATCTTAATTTGGTGGTAAATTTTTAATAATTCATTTAAAGAAACTAGTTTAAAAAGCACAAAAACCAGTGTGTGGCCAAATATTTCACATTGAAGGGAGTTAAAAAGAAAATAACGTGAGAAGGAAGATATGCCATGAGGATTCCAATAAAAAATCGTCTCTCTCTGTTTAACATGGCTCCTCTCCTGGGTTCCTGGGAAACAGACACAAATCTGTTTTCTGCCTGTAGGTGACCACACTTCAACGGTCAACTTTCTGGCTCGGTGCTTAATTGCGCTTGGCAACCAATCCTTCTAGAGGAAGAAGGTGGCTACACGTGTGATCGAGGAAAGAAGACAAAGAGAACCTCCAGAAATGATTTTCTCACACATATTTTAAAGCGCAGAGAATTTCAGTTATTTCACCAAACACAAAAGAACGGAGGCTTCCCTTCCAAAATACCTCTGCGGAGGCCCCAAGCATTATGAAGGACCCTAGAGCTCCAAAGAACAGGTTGAAGAGCTCAGCCCTAGGCAAATGCCAGTCTTTGCTTGGGGAGGGGGGTGGAGGACCAGCTGACTGGATGTGTTTATATTTGGCTCTGAGAAGTTTGATTCCTCATACCTTGCAAAAGGTGATGCCGGGTGTGGTGGTGCACGCCTGTAATCTCAGTGCTTGGGAGGCTGAGACAGGAGGATTGCAGGTTTGAGGCCAGCCTCAGCAACTCAGAAAGGCCCTCAGCAACTTAGTGAGATCCAGTTTCAAAATAAAAAGTTAAATAGGCTGGGTGTGGTGGTACATGCCTGTCATCCCAATACTTGGGAGGCTGAGCCAGGAGGATCACAGTTTGAGACCAGCCTCAGCAACTTAGCAAGATACTCAGTAATCTAACAAGACTCTGTTTCAAAATGAAAGAATAAAAAGGCTACAGGTGTAGCTCAGAGGTAGAATGTTCCTAGGTTCAATCCCTAGTATGAAATGAATAAATAAAATAGGGCCAGGGGTGGAACTCAGAGGTAAAGGGCCCTGGGTTCAATCCCCAATACCCCCCTTTATTTTTTTGTGGTACTGGGGATTGAACCCAGGGGCATTCTACTTCCCAGCTACATCCCCAGCCCTATTTTTTATTCTTTATTTTGAAATTCATGTTTAATGTGGAGGGCCTCATTAAGTAGCTGAGGCTGGCCACAACCTGTGATTCTCCTGTCTCAGCCTCCCAAGTACTGGGATTACAAGTGTGCGCCACCATGCCCGCATCAAAAATATTTTTTTAAAAGGTGAAGCACGAGAATTTATTTATTTATTTATTGTGGTACTGGGGATGGAACCCAGGAGCATTCTGCCTCCGATCTATGCCCCTGGCCCTATTTTATTCTTTATTTTGAAACAGGGTCTCACTAAGTTGCAGAGGGCCTCACAAGTTGCTGAGGCTGGCCGCGAACCTGTGATCCTCCTGTCTCAGCCTCCCAAGTACTGGGATTACAAGCATGCGCCACCACGCCCAACTTCACGAGAATTTTTCTTAAAAAGTGTTTTTTTTTTTTTTTGTTAGTTTTGTTTTGTTTTTAACTTGGGAGGCAACCCCCTGCTCACAGGTATGTGCTAAGAGTACAGGGCCAAAATGGCTTACAAATCTCAGTGGTATACAGTGTCCAATTAATTCATGTTAAGGGTAGATTTAAGTTCTCAAGATTTTATTTATTTATTTACTTAGTACAGCTAATGTTTTTCTGGTAAAGCCTCCAGAGAGCCTGTGTTTATTTTCCATCTTTACCAAGCTTCCAGAACTTTCATTTTCATCGCTTCCCACAGCTACCCCGTGAGCCCCTCTCCCTGCAGACTGTTGTCCGTCCCCACAAATCAGTCTGTGATCTGAGCACTTGCTCTCTGCTGTGCTTCAAGGACTCTGGAGTACTGGATAAGGCTGCTCAGTCCTCGGCGTCAGATGCAGCCAGGGACCCAGCCCAGCACCTCGCTAGAGGCCGAGTCAGCACCAGGGTGTTCAGTCAAAATGTGTTTGGTTGCAGGAGAGTGTGGATTACTATGATTTATTTTGTTCTCAAAACTATAAAAGGTCTCCTAGGCTTTGGTAAAGTTCTCCAGAATAGCTGTCAGTAGTTGAGCGATTAAAAAGTTTTATATGCACATACAGATTTATTTATGCACGCTGATATGTATTTTTAATATACTAAAATGCATAAATAGTTAAGTGCTAGTTTTGAAATGTCAACCCACTGCAGCGAATATTAGTTTGTTCTCCTTTCTCCCACTGTACTTGGTGCCTACAAGGCCTTTAAAATATAATCGTGACTATTTAAAAGTGTGATAGTGCCGACAAGGAAATACAAGGATCACGTCATCTGTACAAAAGATAAACCAGACACCACTTGGCCCAGGAGAGGAATCATCTCGCTGTTAGCCTTAGCTCACAGGATCCATGATTTTAGCAAGAACCTTTATAAGAAGGTATTAGAGTCACTTCAGCTAAACATTGACTATCCACCTGCACTGTGCTGGGCACCAAGGAACCTAAATCCAATTGAAGCGATATAGACTAGGAATGAGTGCAGAACATGACTAGATTCTATGTTCATGTTCCATACTGAAATAATTACTAAACTGGACAACCAAGACAGACTGGACATAATAAGAATGTGACCATCCCTAGGCCTCCCTTTCTGCATATCAATCTCTCCCCTTCCTTTAGATCATCCCATCATCCCCACTACAAACATGATGAGGCTTGGTTTTAGGCCTTCTACCCACTCTTCTAATTCAGCCCGTCACAATCATTAAATACCACCTGTATGCTGAGGACTCTAGAGGTTCTATCTCCCGCTCAGCCACTGATGAGCTGTAGATTCACATAGCCAGCTGGCACCCAGATACTGCCTTTTGGGTGTCTTGCAGACACCTCAAACCTACCAGGTCTTAAGCCTAACTGCCCAATTTCCCCTACATCTAATCTCCATGGCCCCACCTCCCCAGCACAGTAAACAGCATAAGTCCATCCACCCCATGCCAGACACCTGGGAATCATTTTTTGTGTGGGTGTGGTACTGAGGATTGAACCCAGGGGCATTCCACCTCTGAGCTACATCCCCAGCCCTTTTGATTTTGAAACAGGGTCTCGCTAAGTTGCTGAGGCTGGCCTTAACCCTGTGACCCTCCTGTGTCAGCCTCCCAAGTACTGGGATTATAGGTGTGCACCACTGGCTGGGAGTCATTCTGAATTCTTTACCCCTCACATAAAACCACCAGCACCTCCCTTTATATCTAAGTCAAAAATATATCTTAAATCCACCCACTTTTCTCCATCACGACTGTTGAAGTCAACATCTTTCACCTGGTCTATTACATTAATTTCTTTACCTCTATTTCCACTCTTGTTCAATCTATGCTCCACATTGTAGACAGAGAAACTTTGCAAAATATAAGTCATATCAATCGCTTTCTTCCTGAAAACCCTTTAGTGCATGCCCAGTGTAGTTAGTAGGACATCCAAGAGCTTGCACGTGGCCCGCCAGGCTCCAGGCACCTCTCTGGTCCCTCACCCGCTACACTCCAGCCAAACCACTCTAATCTCAATACCTCCAATGTGCCACGCACGCTCTTCCTGCCCGGGGTCCCTAACAGCACAGGCTCCTCGGCCTGGCCACCTGGACTCCAGCCCTTCCCCGAGGTCAGCTTCTCCACATCATTCCAGGCTCAGCTCATCCAACAACCTCATCAAAGAGGCCTTCTCTAATTACCCTATCAAAATCCCCATGCCCAACACACACCATCCTCGTGTATCACAGTATCTCTTTGTGTCCCTCATACACATCGTCCCTTTTATCTCCCCGCCCTGTGAAGTCAGGAGAACCACTTTTCTTGCTCATCGCTTGTTCGCTGGCGTCCTGCGCAGTGCCTGCTCTCTCAGACGGATCAGTAAACAGTTGTTAAATGAGTGTGAGAAGACAGGGATGGGCGTGAGCTCGGGCAGTCAGGAAAGGCTTTGTGGTGGTTGTGGAGCATGGAGTGGACTCTGTGATAAAGCTGGGATGGGGGGGCAAACGGATGACAGCACAAATGAGGGGAGGAGCAGGGAAAGAGAATCGAGGCAGGGGACAGGGAAGGGCACACCTTAACCAAAATCAATTGCTTCAGTAATAGGATGTGAAATAGAAAAGGGAAGCAACGAAGAAGAGAACCCAAAGCCAAGACGAGGAACTTCATCTTGATCTGGGAACTCACTGGGACCCACTCTTTGGTCTCCATCAGGGAATTACATAGCATTTTTTTGTGTGTGGTACCGGGGATTGAACCCAGGGGCATTCTATCTCCGAGCTACACCCCCAGCCCTATTTTGTATCCTTTATTTTGAAACCGGGTCTCATGAAGTTGCAGAGGGCCTCACTAAGTAGCTGAGGCTGGCCGCGAACCCAGATCCTCCGGTCTCAGCCTCCCAAGTACTGGGATTACAAGCGTGCGCCACCACGCCCGGCTACATAGCATTTTTTTTTTAATTTTTTTTTTTTTCCGGTACCGGGGATTGAACGCAGGGGCGTTCTACCTCCGCGCTAC
>PVJS01040409.1:0-18455 GCA_004027185.1 Glis glis
CACACCTTATCCCGATCCTCCTCCTCCTCCTCCTCCTCCTCTTCCTCCTCCTCCTCCTCCTCCTCCTCCTTCCTCCCTCCTCCTCTTCTTCCTCCTTCCTCTTCCTCCTTCCTCTTCCTCCCTCCTCTTCCTCCTTCTTCTCTTCCTCCTCCTCCTCCTCTACTTCCTCCTCCTCCTCCTCTCTGAGAAAGGGACCCAGAATAGGGCATGTGGGTCCCCCTGTGACAGTAAGCAGTTTGGGGGCGACCCTCGCCCAAATGGCCAGGTGGCTTCGGGATTACCTGAGCTTTGGCGGTCGGAGGCCCCCTCCACAGCCGCCCACCCCAGACTACACCGAGAGCGACATCCTCCGAGCCTACCGGCTGCAGAAGAACCTGGACTTCGAAGACCCCTATGAGGACTCGGACAGCCGCCTGGAGCCGGACCCGGCGGGCCCCGCGGACGCCAAATACGACTCCCCGAAGCACCGGCTGATCAAGGTGGAGGCGGCCGACAGGGCCAGGGCCAAAGCCCTGCTGGGCAGCCCCGGGGAGGAGGTGCGCACCTGGGCAGCGGCGGGGGACGGGGGTGGGGTCAGGATCTGCCCCCGAGAGCCGGAGAGCCCCGTGTTACCCAGGATTCCAGGGGTAGCAGGGGGCCAGACCCTTCCTGCTCCTCCACCTGCCTGGCAGAGTTTGATATCTGTCTCTTTTTTATTTTGAAACAGGGTCTTGCTAAGTTGCTGAGAGTCTCGCTAAATTGCTGAGGCTGGCCTCTAACCTGGTGTTCTGTCTCAGCCTCCCAAGTACTGGGATGACAGGTGTGCACCACCACACCTGGCTATATCTATCTTTTTTTTTTCAGTGCCTGGGTGGGTTGTCCTTGGGCCCTGCCTGGTGTCCCTGGTCCCTCCTCCCCCACGACCCCTCCTCTCAGCTCCCTTTCAACTTGGCAGCTGGCCCAGTCTTCCTAAAACCGAGCTGACCAAGTGTCTCCCTGGCCCGCGTTTGCACGTCCTCACGGCTGGGCTCCGCCCTTCTCCCTGCTAGGAGTTCCAACTTACAGAAGTGGAAATGGGGTCTGCAGGAGGGAGATGAGTCACCCCAAAACAGGGCTGCAGCACATTCAAATGTGAACCCAGAGCCGGGCGAGGTGGCGCACACCTGTCATCCCAGTACTTGGGAGGCTGAGACAGGAGGATGGCAGGTTTGGGGCTGGCCTCAGTAACTTAGACCCTGTTTAAAAAAAAAAAATAAGGCAGGGGGTTTAGCCCAGAGGTAGAAGGCTCCTGGGTTGAATCCCCAGAAGAAAGAAAGAAAGGAAGAAAAAGAAAGAGAAGAAAGAAAGAAAGAAAGAAAGAAAGAAAGAAGAAGAAAGAAAAGAAAAGAAAGTATTTAGAACAGTGCTGGTACCTGAGAAATATTTATTTATTTATTTATTTATTTATTTATTTATTATCTATTTATTTTTGTGGTACTGGGAATGGAACGCAGGGGTGTTCTACCTCTGAGCTATACCGCCAGCCCTATTTTATTTTTTATTTCGAAACAGGACCTCACTAAATTGCTGAGGCTGTTTGTGAACCTGTGGTCCTCCTGTCTCAGCCTCCTATGTACTGGGATGACAGGCGTGCGCCACCATGCTTGGCATAATTATTATTATTATTATTATTATTATTATTATTCTTAGTGGGGGGTATTGGGGATGGAACCCAGGGGCATTCTACCTCTGAGCTATACCCCCAGCCCTATTTTATTTTTTTACTTTTTTTTGTGGTACTGGGGGTTGAACCCGGGGGTATTCTACTTCCGAGCTACACCCCCAGCCCTATTTTTTATACTTTAGTTTGAAACAGGGTCTCACTAAGTTGCAGAGTGCCTCACTAAGTAGCTGAGGCTGGCCGCAAACCCAGATCCTCCAGTCTCAGCCTCCCAAGTACTGGGATTACAAGCGTGCACCACACGCCCGGCTCATTTTTTTACTTTGAAACAGGGTTGCACTAAGTTGCAGAGGGCCTCACTAAGTTGTTGAAGCTGGCTATGAACCTGCGGTCCTTGTGTCTCAGCCTCCCAAGTACTGGGATGACAAGCGTGCTCACCATGCCTGGCTTTGGCTCTATTTTTATTTTGAAACAGGGTCTCACTAGGTTACCGAGGGCCTCGCTAAGTTGCTGAGGCTGGCCTCGTCCTGTGATACTCCTGGCTCTGCCTCCCAAGTACTGGGATGACAGGCATGCACCACCACACCTGGCACATTAAAATTATTGAATGAGCCAGGCATGGTGGTGCACACTTGTCATCCCAGTACTTGGAAGACTGAGACAGGAGGATCACAGGTTCACAGCCAGCCTCAACTACTTAGTGAGGCCCTCTGCAACTTAGTGAGACCCTGTTTCTTTTCTTTCTTTCTTTCTTTTTTTTTTTTTTTTTTTGCATTACTGGGGATTGAACCCAGGGGCATTCTACCTCCGAGCTACACCCCCAGCCCAATTTTTTATTCTTTATTTTGAAACAGGGTCTCACTAAGTTGCAGAGGGCCTCACTAAGTACTTGAGGCTGGCCGCGAACCCGGATTCTCCTGTCTCAGCCTCCCAAGTACTGGGATTACAAGTGTGTGCCACCATGCCCGTCTGAGACCCTGTTTCAAAATAAAGAATAAAAAATAGGACTGGGGGTATAGCTCGGAGGTAAAATGCCCCTGGGTTCAACCCCCAGTACCGCAAAAACAAAAATATAGAATTATTGAAGGAGTGAAGGAGGGCCAGGTGTAACATCCCCCAGCAGCTATCCAGAACTAGCCTTGGTTTCTCCCGAGCTCTTGACCTCTCCCCTCCCTTCTTCCTCCAGCCGGAAGCCGACACTGAGTATTCGGACCCCTTTGATGCCCAGCCTCATCCCGGATTGGGGCCCTCCTCGCCCCCGGACGATGGTTACATGGAGCCCTATGATGCCCAACGGGCTGTCAGCGGTGAGTGAGCCATCCCAGGGGGAGGGTGACAAAGGCCGCTGTGGAGCGGGAAGCTGACCGGTGTCCTTGGCCTCCCAGAGCTGCCGTGCAGGGCGGTACAGCTGTACGATACTCCCTATGAAGAGCAGGACCGAGAGCTGGGGGACGGGGCCGCTTCCGGCCAGAGGCCTCGGCAGAGCCGCATGCCCCCGGAGGATGAGCGGCCGGCCGACGAGTACGACCAGCCCTGGGAGTGGAAGAAAGACCACATCTCCCGAGCGTTTGCAGGTGCTCCTTTTTTTTTTTTTTTTTCGGTACTGGGGGGATTGAACCCAGGGGCATTCTACCTCCGAGCTCCACCCCCAGCCCTATTTTTTATTCTTTAATTTGAAACAGGGTCTCACTAAGTTGCAGAGGGCCCCACTAAGCAGCTGAGGCTGGCTGCGAACCCGGATCCTCCGATCTCAGCCTCCCAAGTACTGGGATGACAAGTGTGCGCCACCACGCCCGGCTTGCGGGTGCTTCTCAGACCCAGGCCCTGACACTTGAGTGCCCCAGCCCTCCATGGCCCCATCCAATCACGCCTGAAAGCCCCATCGCCTGTTCTTTAGGTAGTTTGTTGACTGTCACCGAAGTGTGAAGGATCCTCACAAATTCTCCCCTGGAAGACCTGTGTCTTCCGTAGAAACTGAAAGAAAGGTTTTGGGAGTGAAATGAGACCTCACTCCTGCTCAGGGTTATGGCAGGAAGAGGAAGAGGAATATAGGCTTGTGGTCACACTAGACCTGGGTTTGTGTCACTTACTTGGACAAGTCACTTTATCTCCCCGAGTCTCGGTTCCCTCACCTGTAGAACAAAGACCATTAGAGTACCTACCGGACGGAGGGCTCATACATGGTATGCCGGAAAGTGCTCGATTGTACAAGAGCTGTTGGACAGAAAGGGCAGGATTTGTAGCAGCTGTCAGCCAGGGAACTTGGATCAGTTCCTAACTGAATAGAGTGCGTTTGACTGAGTCTCTGAACTTCAGTTTCCTCTTCTATAAAAGGGGTAATAATAAGATTAGCTTTAAGCCAGGTGTGGTGGCGCTCGCTTGTAATCCCAGTACTTGGGAGGCAGAGACAGGAGGATTGCAGGTTTGCGGCCAGCCTCAACTACTTAGGCCTTCCGCAACTTAGCGAGACCCTGTTTCAAAATAAAGAATAAAAAATAGGGCTAGGAGTGGAGCTCGGAGGTAGAATGCCCCTGGGTTCCAACTCAGGCTGGGAAGAATTGTGCCCACAGGACTTTGCCCCAGAAATTGTGTGTATTTGTGGCTCTGCGCCTTCACCCCTGTTTCTATATTGGGGCTGGTTTCTAGGTATATGACTTGCTTGGAATTGGGACAGAACCCCAGAGCAGAATTGGGAGCTAGGGGTCCCTACTTGGAAATTTCCAATCCACCCTCTAGCCACGCCCCCGCTCTCTGATTTGTCGCTCCTACCACAGCCCCGCCCCTTCGATGCCACTAGATTTATGAATGGTCACACCCCTTTCTTCTGAAGGCCAATTGGTTGTTCCTCTGCCAATTCCGCCCCGCCCTTAGGCTTAGCTCCTCCCCTCCATGCTCTGATAGGTTGCTCAAAACTGGCACCGCCTTCCTACTGAGATTCCATTGGCTCACCTCTGCCCCACCCCCATGAAGTGGGCTGGACTTAACCCTCTAACTCTCCCTTCCAGTGCAGTTTGACAGTCCAGAATGGGAAAGAACCCCAGGCTCAGCCAAGGAGCTCCGGAGACCCCCACCCAGAAGCCCCCAGCCCGCAGAGCGCGTGGATCCCGCCCTGCCGCTAGAGAAGCAGCCGTGAGTGGGCAACCTGAGGTGGAAGAGCCCCATCGCAGCCCTGGGGGGAGCTTGGATCCATTCATTCGTTCACTTCATTCATTTTTTCTGTTAATCATTGGGCACCAGCACTTCCTGCATACCACACCCCCAGCGTAGGCACCAAAGCGAATCAGATAAGGTCCCTTGCCGTCTGGCATCAGGTTCTGGGTTCAAATCCCTGCCTTGCTCTCCTGCTATGTGGGCTGCAGCAAGACAATACCTGGCTCAGAGTAAAAGGAGAATTTCTTCCCTTCACTTGGGTGGGGCGTGGCGGGGGTAGTGAGCATTCTACCTCCTGTGAGTGTGTGTGTGTGTGTGTGTGTGTGTGTGTGTGTGTGTGTGTTACAGGGGACTGAACCCAGGGGCATTCTACCTGTGAGCTACACCCCCAGCTCTATTTTACTTTTTATTTGGAAAAAGGGTCTCACTAAGTTGCAGAGGGCCTCACGAGGTTGCTGAGACTGGCCATGAACCTGCCATCCTCCTGTCTCAGCCTCCCAAGTACTGGCCTTACAGGCATCCACCACCATGCCCGGCTGGGCATTCTACCTCTGAGCTACACCCGCAGCCCTAATTTATTTTTTATTTTAAAACAGGGTCTCACTGAATTGTGGAGGGACTCACTAAGTTGCTGAGGCTGGCCACAAACCTGTGATCCTCCTGTCTCAGCCTCCCAAGTACTGGGTTAAGAACACAGCACCAGGCCCTACTGGTGAGAATGATTTCTGTCTCTTTGTTCTCAAATTTAAAAGTACTACCCAAGCTGGGTGTGGTGCCGCACACTTGTAATCCCAGTACTTGGGAGGCTGAGACAGGAGGATCCAGGTTCATGGCCAGCCTCAGCTACTTAGCAAGGCCCTCCCCAACTTCATGAGACCCAGTTTCAAAATAAAGTATAAAAAATAAGGCCGGGGGTGTAGCTCAGAGGTAAAATGCCCCTGAGTTCAATCCCCGGTACCACAAAAATAAAAAGTCCCACCCAGGACTTGGTATTGCAGGCATGGTATTGCAGGCCTGTAATCCCAGTACTTGGCAGGCTGAGACAGGAGGATCGCAGGTTGGCGTCCAGCCTCAGCAACTTGGTGAGGGCCTCTGCAACTAAGTGAGATCCTGTTTCAAAATAAAGAATTAAAAATAGGGCTGGGGCCGGGCGTGGTGGCGCACGCTTGTAATCCCAGTACTTTGGGAGGCAGAGACCGGAGGATTGGGGTTCGCGGCCAGCCTCAGCTCTCTCTCTCTCTCTCTCTCTCTCTCTCCCCTCTCTCTCTCTCTCCTTTCTCTCTCCTTAGTGAGGCCCTCTGCAACTTCGTGAGACCCGGTTTCAAAATAAAGTATAAAAAATAGGGCCGGAGGTGTAGCGCGGAGGTAGAACGCCCCTGGGTTCAATCCCCGGTACTGCAAAAATAAATAAATAAATAAATAAATAAATAAAATAGGGCTGGGGATGTAGCTCAGAGGTAGAATGCCGCTGGGTTCCATCCACAGTACAATAAATAAATAAATAAATAAATAAATAAATAAATAAATAAATTGGGCTGGGGGTGTAGCTTGGAGGTAGAATGCCCCTGGGTTTGATCCCCAGGACAAAAAGAAGGAAAGAGAGAAAGAAAGAAGGAAAGCCGGGCGTGCTGGCGCACACTTGTAATCCCAGTACTTGGGAGGCTGAAACCAGAGGATCCAGGTTCGCGGCCAGCCTCAGCTACTTAGTGAGGCCCTCTGCAATTTAGTGAGACCCGGTTTGAAAATAAAGAATAAAAAATAGGGCTGGGGGTGTAGCTCGGAGGTAGAATGCCCCTGGGTTCAATCCCAGTACCGCCAAAAAGAAAAGAAAGGAAGGAAGGAAGGAAGGAAGGAAGGAAAGAAAATTGAAGTATGGCGCAGGCACAGAGGGAACAGGATGTGGTAAAACAAACGAAGTGATAGAAGTTGGGGGTAGGGAGGGGTGCTGAGCACATCTGGGGAGCCAGAGAGGCTGCAAAGGTCAAGGTTATACTGGGGCATGGCACAGTTCGGTGGTTAGCGCTTGTCTAGCACATCCGAGGCCCTGGTTCCATCCCTAGTGCCACAAAAAAAATTAAAAATTGCAAATCAGCCGGGCATGGTGGCACACGCCTGTCATCCTAATACTTGGGAGGCTGAGCCAGGAGGATCACAGGTTCAAGAACAGCCTCAGCAAGTAGTGAAACTCTCATCAATCTAGCTGGGAGGTAGAATGCCCCTGGGTTCAATCTTCAGTACCACAAAAAAAGAAAGAAAGAAAGAAAGAAAGAAAGAAAGAAAGAAAGAAAGAAGGAAGGAAGGAAGGAAGGAAGGAAGGAAGGAAGGCCCAAGGGAATTTTCCTTGCTGTCTTCTGGATGTCAGGCAACCTTGCACCTGCTGTGGGCTGGCCACCCTGGGGGGGGTGGCAGGGGCGTGGGCCTCTGGAGACATCTGCTCCCCACCCGCAGGTGGTTTCACGGCCCGCTGAGCCGGGCGGATGCGGAGAACCTCCTGTCACTCTGCAAAGAAGGCAGCTACCTTGTGCGGCTCAGTGAGACCAGCCCCCAAGACTGCTCCCTGTCCCTCAGGTGAGACCACAGCCTCAAAGCCACTGAGGGTCACAGCACCCCAGGCGTCACACTCCAGAGTTAATTCTGTGGGAGCAGCCAGGTGTGGCTCTCGCCGCCAGCAGGGAGGGCTGGGGCTTCCAGGCCAAGGGTGGGACTTTTTTTTTTTTTATGGTACTGGGGATAGAACCCAGAGGCAGTCTACCTCCGAGCCACACTCCCAGCCCTATTTTTTATTCTTTATTTTGAAACACAGTCTCACGAAGTTGCGGAGGGCCGTACTAAGCAGCTGAGGTTGGCCGCGAACCTACAATCCTCCTGTTTCAGCCTCCCAAGTACTGGGATTACAAGCATGCGCCCCCACGCCCGGCTCAAGAGTGGGAGTTCTAAGAACCAGGGACTGAGCTCCCCAGGGATGCCACCCAGCATGGTTCTAACTGGAGTAAGCTCCCTGTTCTACAGGGAGATGGACTGGAATGGAGGTTAAGAAAGGGGACTCAGGTAGCCAAGGGTCCTTCTCTAGTCCGAAGGCTGAAGTCCATCCAGTTATGTCTGTTTCAGGCCACCATCTCAGAGTCGCCCTGTGAGACTCTGGTTGTTCATGTTCTAGACACCTTAAGATTCCAAAGGTGTCTAATTATTATTATTATTATTATTATTATTATTATTATTTTTGCAGTACCGGGGATTGAGCCCAGGGGCGTTCTACCTCCGCGCTACGCCCCCGGCCCTATTTTTTAGACTTTTTTTTTTTGAAACCGGGTCTCATGAAGTTGCGGAGGGCCTCACTAAGTACAGAGAGAGAGAGAGAGAGAGAGAGAGAGAGCTGAGGCTGGCCGCGAACCCGGATCCTCCGGTCTCTGCCTCCCAAAGTACTGGGATGACAAGTGCGCACCACCACGGCCGGCTCAAAGGTGTCTAATTATAAAATGCTCCTAAGAGCCAGGCGTGGTGACGCACGCCTGTCATCCCAGTACTTGGGAGACTGAGACAGGAAGATCGCAGGTTTGAGGTCAGCCTCAGCAAGTAGTGAGACTCTCATCAACTTAGCAAGACTCTATTTTTTATTTAAAATAAAAATTTAAAAAATAGGGCTGGGGGTGTAGCTTAGAGGTAGAATGCCCTGAGTTCAACCCCCAGTACCAAAAATAATAATACATCAATAAAAATAAATAAAATGCTCCTAAGATTCTGGTAGGTGTCTGAGTGCAAGATCTAAAAGGACAACATTACGCTAAGTGTGGTGGTGTGCACGCTTGTAATCCCAGTAGTTGGGAGGCTGAGACAGGAGGATCACAGGTTCGAGACCAGCTTCAGCAAATTAGTGAGATCCTCAGCAACCTAATGAGACTCTGTTTCAAAATAAAAAAATAGAGCTGGGCGTGGTGGCACACACTTGTAATCCCAGTACTTGGGAGGCTGAGACAGGAGGATTTCAGGTTCGAGAACAGCCTCAGCAAGTAGTGAGATTCTCATCAACCTATTGAGACCCTGTTTCAAAATAAAAATAAAATAGGGTTGGGGGTGTAGCTTGGAGGTAGAATGCCCCTAGGTTCAATCCCCAGTATCGAAAAAAAAAATATATATATATACATATATAAAGGGCTGGGGGTGTAGCTTGGAGTTAGAATGCCCTTGGGTTCAATCCCCAGTACCACATACACAGCAACACACACACACACATACACATACACACACACACACACACACACACACACACATGCACGCACACACAAATCAAAAGGGTAAGGTAGGGAGAAAAACTCCCAAAATGAAGGCCAGCAGGGATTTGAAAATCCATCCCCCTCCCAGCAGAGGGGCCTGGCCCCAGCCTTGCCGGGACCCAAGCCTGCAGAGGGTACCAAACCACTGCTTGCCAGCTGCGTGGGGTGCCAGTTCCTGTGGCCGTGGCTCCCGTAGGTCCGGGGACCTCAGGGCCTCCTTTGTCCCCCGTTCCTCAGGAGCAGCCAGGGCTTCCTGCACCTGAAGTTCACGCGGACCCGAGAGGACCAGATCGTGCTGGGCCAGCACAGCGGCCCCTTCGCCAGCGTGCCCGAGCTGGTCCTGCACTACAGCGCGCGCCCGCTGCCAGTGCAGGGCGCCGAGCACCTGGCCCTGCTGTACCCGGTGCTCACACCGAGCCCCTGACCCGAGCCCCAGCCCCTGCCCTGCCCCCGGAGGGCTTCGCAGCTGGGGGGGGGTGTCCTTCTGGTCCTGGTGGGGAGTCTGGGGGGACAGATTTCTGGGCTTCCCTGCCCCCGGTGGGTTCCAGGGCACAGACTGTGTCTGAGACTCTGCCCTGGCCTGGCCAATAAATCATCTATTGTCTTTGTCCAGTGTTCTTTCTGGGCTGCAGGGCGGCGTGGATCCCCGGACCCTCCTAGGGATGCGGTCTGGAGGCCCCATAAAAACCTGCGCACAGTGGAGCACAGTGGAAAGAGGAGGAGGTGGGGGCGGGGCTCTGGCCGGCCTGCCCCCCCCATCTGGGTTGCGTGGTGGCCTGATCTGCAGAAAGGACATCTGTCCCCATGGAAACAGCAGGAGTGGGGGAGGGGAGCCAGGCCCAGCTAGTGTCAATCGGGATGAGGACCCTGGGGCTCCTAAAAGCTGGGGAGCTCTGGCCCTCCCTCCAGGCCCTCCTCCTGCTCCCAGGCCTGGGTGGGGAGGAGGAGGGACACGGGATGTGGAGGGAGGGGGCTTCCAGCACTGGGCATCGCGACCCTGCCCCGGGACATGTCCCTACAAGCAAAGGGGAAGCGTCAAGAGCCCGTCTCACAGGGAGCCCCTCTGCCCTCCCTGGGGCGTGGGGACCCCCAGATGCCCTCTCCAAATCCATTAACAACCCCAAATCACCACCAACTCTAGCTCTGCTTTCAAGAGCCTTTATCGACGGTCCTGGGGCCCAAGGGGGGCACCGTCCTAGGAGTCCCAGGATGGAGCCAGCAGTGGTGCAGGCCTGTCATCCCAGTCCTTGGGGGGCTGAGATAGGAGGATCGCAGATTTAAGGCCAGCCTCAGCAACTTTGCGAGACCCTGTTTCAAAATTAAAAAAAGATAAAAAATAGGGCTAGGGGTGTAGCACAGAGGTAGAATGCCCGTGGGTTCAATCCCCAGCACCACACACACACCCCCAAAATTAATTAATTAATTAATTTCAGTACTTTGGAGGCTGAGACAGGAGGGTCGCAGGTTCAAGGCCAGCCTCAGCAACGTAGCAAGACCTTGTTTCAAAATAAAAAATAAAAAGGACTGGGAAGGTGTAGCTCAGAGGTACCGTCCCCCTGAGTTCAATCCCCAGTACCACCAAAAGAAGAAGGAAGAAAAAAAAAAGGAGTTTCAGGATGGGGCGCTTGCAGCCCCCTCCCCTGGGAACCAGTTCCTGGGTCACGTGACCGTCCGCGGGTCCACTCCGGACCTCCAGGGGTCTCTAACTCCTCTTCTGACTTCTGGGAACCCTCCTAGCCTGGGCTACCCAGAGGGGCCTGGGCCAGGAGGGACCCTGACAGTAGAGATGGGGTGACCGGGCCTGGGGCAAGGTTTGGGGGCTGGATGCAGCTGGCGGGGGGCGGGCTGGGGGAGAGAGGTTAAATAGATCCTGTGACCCTTCTGGTCCTCTCTGGGGGTGTCCAGCGTCTTCCCCTCTCCAGGCCAGTCTTCACTCTTTTTTGGGGTCCCACGGGGCCGGTATAAGACATTGCAGTAGAATGGATTTCCTACGGGGGAGGTGACAGTCACTAAATAGAGCTGGTCGTCGCTGGGGGGCGCCCTCTCTCCCTCCCCTCGAAGGACCCGCGCATCCTCTTCCAACAGCTGCAGTTCCGGCGTTTGCCGCACGGGGGCGGCGTCGCCAGCGGGAACCCGGACGCCCCGCCCCCGGCCACGCCCCGGCCACGCCCCGGCCCGGCCTGGCCACGCCCCCGCACGGTACCTGCGCGGTCACCTGTGTCCTCCCGCCCGCGGCGGCGGCAGCTCCAGATCCCGGCGGCCAGCGCCACGCCGGCCACGGCCACGGCCAGGGCTGCGCCCCCGGCCACCAGCAGCGCCAGGAGGAGACCTTGGGGGAGAGTGGGGCGACTGAAGGGGAGGCCTCACGGAGCGCGGGGGCGGGCTGGGGGAGGGACACGCGTCGCGGGGCTCACCTGGGAAGCTGGGGGTCAGGTTCGCGTCTAGCTGGGGGCCATCTGCAGGGAGGAAATCTGTGTCGCCGAAAGGTGACCATCTTCCAGCCCAGCCACCCTCCAAGATTACACATGCCTGCCTCCCCAGGGATGGGGCGGGTGGAACCTCTGTTCTTTTTTAATTTATTTATTATTTATTATTTATTTATTTTTCGGTACTGAGGATTGAACCCAGGGGCATTCTACCTCCGAGCTACATCCCCAGCCCTATTTTTTGTTCTTTATTTTGAAACCAGGTCTCATGAAGTTGCGGAGGGCCTCACTAAGTAGCTGAGGCTGGCTGCAAACCCGGATCCTCCGGTCTCAGCCTCCCAAGTACTGGGATTACAGTTGTGCGCCAGCATGCCTGGCTTCTCCCTAATTTGTTAAGGTTGGCTGCAAACCTATCCTCCTGTTTAGCCTCCCAAGTACTGGGATGGCAGGCGTGCACCACCTTATTTTTTTGTTTTGAGACAGGGTCCTGCTAAGTTTCTGAGGCTGGCCTCAAACCTGGGATCCTCCTGTGTCAGCCTCCCAAGTACTGGGATGACAGGCCTGCGCCACCATGCCCGCCTGTACTTCAGATGTAACCACTCTCCATTCACTGAATCAGGCTAGGAAAGCACAATTAGCTGTGTTTTGACAGCTGAAGGAAGAAGTACAGAGAGGTCAAGGTACTTGTCCAAGATCACACAGCAAGCGAGTAAAAAATACAGGCATAACTTCAGGTGTGTAGAACTGACAGGAACCCCAGCCCAAGCCTTTGGATGCTGTGACAGATACGGTCCCGCACCCCCACTCCCTCATCTTGCAGGTGGTCCCCAAAGGCTGCCAAGCCATGGTTGGGGAGCAGAGAAGCCAGCTGTGTGGAGCTGGACGGGAGCCCACTGTTCTCTTCTGCTTTGCAGCTGTCAAAGCAAAGCAGGGCCTGGCGCCTGGCTAGCCCGCCCCTGCTAATTGCTAATTGGCCCCTTTGACAGTGGAGGGCGGGGACCTGCCACACAGCCACCACACACCACCCACGCAGGCACGTGGCTCGCCAGCTGGGGGGAAGAGGGCTTCTCTAGGGGCGTGGAGCCGGGAGCTGGGTGCTCTATTCTGCAGGGCGTGGGCAGGAGCCACAGACGGCAGGCGGCAGGCGGTGGGCTGCGGAGCGCTTGCCCAGGGCCACGAGGTGGCTGCGGGGGGGACTCTGCAGAGACTGAGCAGCATCCCTGCCTCTCCTTGATGCTGGACGCATCTTGCCCTTCGCTGGACCTCAGTCGTTGCCTCTGTCAAGTGAGACAGCTGCTGATCTGGAACACTGCTTCTGTTTGAGAATTGATGGCTTTGTGTGTGTGTGTGTGTGTGTGTGTGGTGGTACTGGAGATGGAATCCAGGGGCATTCTGCCTCTGAGCTACACTCCCAGCCCTATTTTTATCATATTTTATTTTGAAACAGGGTCTTGCTAGGTTGCTGAGGATCTCACTAAGTTGCTGAGGCTGGCCGTGAACCGGTGATCCTCCTGTCTCAGCCTCCCAAGTACTGGGATGACAGGTGTGCGCCACCACGCCCGGCTTCAAGAATCTTAAGAGTCTAGCCCAAGCCAGGTGTGGGGGCATATGCTTGTCATCCCAATACTTGGGAGGCTGAGACAGGAGGATCACAGGTTCAAGACCAGCTCCAGCAACTTAGTGAGACCTTATTTCCAAATGAAAAATAATAAAATAGGGCTGGAGGTGTAGCTCAGAGGTAGTATGCCCCTGGGTTCAATTCCCAATACCCCCCCCAAAAAATTAGCCTAGTATGGTGGCACATGCCTGTAATCCCAGCAATTTGGGAGCCTGAGGCAGGAGGATCATAAGTTTGAGGTCAGCCTGGGAAAATTAGCAATACCCTCAACAACTTAGCAAGATTCTGTTTCGTTTAGCATTTTTTTTTTTTTTTTGCAGTACTGGGGATTGAACCCAGGGGCATTCTACCTCCGGGCTACACTCCCGGCCCTATTTTTTATACTTTATTTTGAAATCAGGTCTCACGAAGTTGCAGAGGGCCTCACTAAGTAGCTGAGGCTGGCCGCGAACCCGGATCCTCTGGTCTCAGCCTTTCACATACTGGGATTACAAGCGTGAGCCACCACGCCCGGCCAGCAAGATTCTGTTTGAAAATAAAAAACATAAATAGGAGCCGGGCGTGGTGGCGCACCCTTGTCATCCCAGTACTTGGGAGGCCAAGACAGGAGGATCGCAGGTTCGCAGCCAGCCTCAGCTTAGTGAGGCCCTCCGCAACTTAGTGAGACTCTGTTTCAAAATAAAAAATAAAATAGGGCTGGGGGTGTAGCTCGGAGGTAAAATGCCCCTGGGTTTAATCCCCGGTATCACACAAAAAAAAATACATAAATAGGGCTGGGGTGTAGCTCAGTGATAGAGCACTTGTGTCTGGCATGTGCAAAGCCCTGGGTTCCATCACCAGTACAAAGAGTCTTAAGAGTCTAGAATCTTCCCCATCCCTGTCTGCAATGACGTCCTACCTGCGTGTACCAGGAGCTGCGTTCCGTGGCCCGCTGCCTCCTCCAACTCTGGAATCTCCATGGTGACCCGGCAGGTGTAGTTCCCGCTGTCTCCGACACTCACGTGCTCCAGCGTCAGGTTGAGGTCCCCAGGCACCCGCCAGGACAGCTGTCCCCCGGCCCCGCACCGCCTCGAGCTGAGGCTGCTGTTGGTGACCAGCAACTGGCACAAGATGTTACTGTCCTTGGTCCACTCCACACGGAGCCGCTCCCAGGCCTGGAGCTGGCTCACCTGGCAAGCCAGGGTCACCTCACTGTCTTGTGACACCCGCAGGAACTCGGGCCGCTGCTGCACCCACAGGCTGGTGGCTCCCTGCAGGGCTGCGGGGA
The DNA here is from genome assembly GCA_004027185.1 of Glis glis. NCBI lineage: Eukaryota > Metazoa > Chordata > Mammalia > Rodentia > Gliridae > Glis > Glis glis. The sequence goes on from PVJS01040409.1 coordinate 14,372, forward strand.
CAGGAGAGTAGGCGGGACCTTGCTCAGCCTGTGAGCTTGTGAGACTGAGTCCAGACTGGGACCTCTGTCTATGTGACCTTCCCAAGGCCAGTTTCCCTGGCTGAGCCTCAGTGGCTGCACCCGAGAAATGGGTTCAACTCTTGGAGGATTTTTTTTGTGTGTGTGTGTGTGTGTGACACTAGGGATTGGACCCAGGGGCATCTACCTCTGAGCTACACCCCCAGCCCTATTTTATTTTTATTTTGAAACAGGGTCTCACTAGGTTGATGAGAGTCTCACTATTTGCTGAGGCTGTCCTCGATCCTGCGATCCTCCTGTCTCAGCCTCCCAAGTACTGGGATTATAAGCGTGCACCACTATTCCCAGCTCAGGATTTCTTTTTGGTACTGGGGCTGGAACCCAGGGACATTCTACCTCAGAGCCACACCCCCAGCCTGATTGATTGATTGATTTTTTGTGGCACTGGGGATTGAATTTGGGGGCATTCTACCTCTGAGCCACACCCCCAGTCCTATTTTATTTTATTTCATTTTATCTTATTTTATTTTATTTTATTTAGAAACAGGGTCTCACTAAGATGTGCAGGGCCTCACTAAATTGCTGAGGCTGGCTGAGAACCTGTGATCCTCCTGTCTCAGCCTCCCAAGTACTGGTTTACAAGTGTGCATCCCTACATCCAACTTTTTTTGTTGCAGTATTGGGGATTGAACCCAGAGGCATTCTGCCTCTGAGCTACAACCCCAGTCCTCTATCTTTTCTTTTCTTTTCTTTTCTTTTCTTTTCTTTTCTTTTCTTTTTTTTCCCTCCCTCCCTCCCTCCCTCCCTCCCTCCCTTCCTTCCTTCCTTCTTTCCTTTCTTTTTTTTTTTTTGTGGTACCGGGGATTGAATGCAGGGGCCTTCTACCTCTGCGCTACACCCCCGACCCTATTTTTATACTTTATTTTGAAACCAGGTCTCACAAAGTTGTGGAGGGCCTCACTAAGTAGAGAGAGAGAGAGAGACAGCGAGAGAGCTGAGGCTGACCGCGAACCTAGATCCTCTGGTCTCCGCCTCCCAGAGTACTGGGATTACAAGCGTGCGCCACCACGCCCGGCCTTTCCTTTCTTCTTTTTGCGGTACTGGGGATTGAACCCAGAGGTATTCTACCTCCAAGCTCCACCCCCAGCCCTATTTTTTTATTCTTTATTTGGAAACAGGGCCTCACTAAGTAGTGAGGCTGGCCATAAACCTGCGATCCTCCTGTCTCAACCTCCCAAGTACTAGGATTACAAGCGTGAGCCACCACGCCCAGTTCCAACTTTTTTTTTTTTTTTTTTTTGCGGTACCAGGGATTGAACCCAGGGGCGTTCTACCTCCGAGCTACACCCCCCCCCCCGGCCCTATTTTTTATCCTTTATTTTGAAACCGGGTCTCGCGAAGTTGCAGAGGGCCTCACTAAGTAGCTGAGGCTGGTCTTGAACCTGCAATCCTCCTGTCTCAGCCTCCCAAGTACTGGGATTACAAGCATGCATCACCACACCTGGCTCCGGCTTGTTTTTTATTTTGAAATAGAGCCTCGCTAAGTTGCTGATGGTCTTGCTAAGTTGCTGAGGCTGGCCTCGAATCTGTGATTCTCCTGTCTCAGCCTCCCAAATACTGGGATGACAGGCACACACTACCACACTGGGCTCCACCTAGACTGCTTTGGTGGCAACATTCTTTCTGTGGGGGTGAAGGGGGCTCAGGAACAGGAACAGGGAGATCAGCCAGACCTGGAGAGAAGAGGTTCGAGTCCCCCCAAACTCTGGGGAATGTCCTCAGAAGCAGTGCGTGTGACCAGGAATTGGGGGAGAGGGAAAGAGGAACGGCTGGGGGTACCCAGGTCATCACCTGGGGGATCCTATGAAGGAAGGAGGTGGCCTTTGGCCAACATGACTGCTACTGAGGTCAGAGCCAGCTGCAGGAGGAAGACTGAACTCACTTTGGGCCACGCTAAGTCTGGGGTGCCTGTTAGATGCCCCCGATAGGAAAGGTCCTGTCAAGTTGTCGGCCACTGAGATGCAGCGGGGCCAAGCCTGGAGACGTGAGGCTGGGAAAGAGGACTGGGCGGCTGGGACAGCAAGTGCAAAGGCCCCGGGGTCAGCTGAGGCCCGGTGTGTTGTGGGAAAGAAAGAGGGAACGCTTAGGGGCCGAGCCAGGGGAGAGAAGTGGAGAGAGGAGCCAGGTCACCAGGGCGGGTACATAGGGCGTGGCTCCAATCTCCTCCCGGGGGCCCCTCTGAGGACCCCTCCTCAATCCTCCAAGCCCATCGGTTCTCAGTGCCCGCCCGAGAGGTTTGGGTCCCATTTGACAGAACCAAGAGAAGGCAGTTCAGAGGGGCTCCGGCTGGAGGACGTGTGGTGGGGGGATGGACAGCAGGAGGGGTGCAGGGGGGAGGGAGACCCCAGTACTCACCCCAGAACTGCAGCAGGAGGGCCAGCGCTGGGCTCAGGGACCACATTCCTGACCATCAGGCCCGTCTCCCCCAGCTGCAGCCACCGCCACCCCCAGCGCTGACAGACTTCCTGCCGCGGTGTCTGCCCCACGCTTCAGAGGCAGGAGCCTGCGGGGGAGGGCGCAGACCAGCAGGCTGTGTGGGGGTCCACTTCCTGCCACCTCATGCCTCGGTTTCCCCAAAGCGTTCTCTCTCTGAAAGGCCCTGTGTGGATGTGAGTGGGGGAAACGCATCCCAGAGAGTGCAAGTCTTTCTGGAAGGTTCTACATGAACACCTGGGGGGGGGGCAGGGGGACATTGGTGATGCAGGTGACGCAGGGTGTAGTAGAGGCAGATGGCAGAGTCCTCAATGGTGGACTAAATGGAGGGGATCCCTGACTCAATTACTGTGGCCCCAAAATGTCTTTCTTTGAGTTTTGGAAAAATGGATTTCTTTCTTTCCTTTTTTTTTTTTTTGGTATTGGGTATTGAACCCAGGGGCATTTTACCTCTGAGTTACATCCCCAGTCCTTTTTATTTTTCATTTGAAACAGAGTCTCTCTAAATTGCTGAGGCTGGCAATACGCCAATCCTCCTGTCTCAGCCTCCCAAGTACTAGGATTACAGGTATATGCCACTCCTGGCCTTTCTCTCTCTCTCTCTCTCTCTCTCTTTCTCATCCTAGGGATCTAACCCACAGGTGTTCTACCTTTGAATTACACCCCCAGCCCGTTTTATTTTTTTATTTATTTTTTTGCGGTACTGGGGATTGAACCCAGGGGCATTCTACCTCCGAGCTACACCCCCAGCCCTGTTTTTATTCTTTATTTCAAAAAAGGGTCTCACTAAGTTGCAGAGGCCTCACTAAGTAGCTGAGGCTGGCCGAGAACCCGGATCCTCTGGTCTCAGCCTCCCAAGTACTGGGATGACAAGTGTGCGCCACCACAGCCGGCTCTCCGTTTTATTTTTAATTTATTTATTTTTTAATTTTTTATTTATTCGTGGTACTGGGGATTGAACCCAGAGGCATTCTACCTCCAAGCTACACCCCAGCCCTCTATTTTTGTTTTGAAACAGAGCCTCACTAAGCTGCTGATAGTCTTGCTCAGTTGTGGAGGCTGGCCTTGAACCTGTGATCCCCTTGTCTCGGCCTCCCAAGTACTGGGATTACAGGCATGCGCCACCACACCCGGCTTTACTTTTTATTTTGAGACAGTATCTCCCACCCAGCCTGAGGAATGGGTTTTTCTTCTTTTTTTTTTTTTCAGTACCAGGGATTGAAACCAGGGGCATTCTACCTCCAAGCTCCACCCCCAGCCCTATTTTTTATTCTTTATTTTGAAACAGGGTCTCACTAAGTTGCGGAGGGCCTCACTAAGTAGCTGAGGCTGGCCGCAAACCCGGATCCTCCAGTCTCAGCCTCCCAAGTACTGGGATTACAAGTGTGCGCCACCCCACCTGGCTTGAGGAATGGATTTCTACTCAGGAGTCTGGGTCCTTACAGGTGTGAATTCTCCTGCCCCCAAGGCCTGGGGAGAGAGAAGTTGAGGGGCCCCCTTGAAAGGGTTCACGGGCAGCCGGGCGTGGTGGCGCACGCTTGTAATCCCAGTACTTTGGGAGGCGGAGACCGGA
>PVJS01040410.1:0-18454 GCA_004027185.1 Glis glis
TCTACCTCCGTGCTACACCCCTGGCCCTATTTTTTTTACTTTATTTTGAAACCAGGTCTTATGAAGTTGCGGAGGGCCTCACTAAGGAGAGAGAGAGGGAGAGAGAGAGAGAGAGAGCTGAGGCTGGCCACGAACCCGGATCCTCCGGTCTCCGCCTCCCAAAGTACTGGGATTACAAGCGTGTGCCACCATGCCCGACCAGATCTTATTTTTTTAATCAGTGTGTTGCCAGATAACATAGTCCTGCCCCAGAAGAAGATGCATAAAACCCACTTCTGGACTCACAAGAATTAACAGCAAGGGAGGATCTCAAAGATCAAGTGACGAGGGGACCAGACACCTAATATGAGTTCACAGGCACCCTTCGAAACGGTAATACTTCCATTCATCCAACACCATGTACTCAGCACTGTTCTAGGCGCCACAGAAACAGAGATGAAGGTAAAAAAAAACTGCCTTCATGAAGCCTCTAAGGGGAGGGGGGCATACTATAAACTCAGGGAGGTTAAGTGCATAGCCCAGCCCAGGTCCTAGTGTTAATAAAGGGATGTGAATCCAGCTTTAGCATACTCCATCTCTGTTGATCAGGAAACTGGTATCCTGCTATAACTACTAGGTAGTTTTGTTTTGCATGTGTTTGTTGGGGGACAGGGGCATCCACATAAGGTAAGGGAAAGGGCTGGAAAAAAATGTTTTTCCTTCAGTGGGTATTTGAGAATCTCTGAAGCATCACAGCAGCAGGCACCATGAGGACATGCACTCAGCTTGGAATGAGGAGCCTTCCACCCTAGTCAAAGCTCACTGACCCCAGCAAGTCACCCAAAGTCTCTTGGCTTCAGTTTCAATATCTCTAAAGAGGGGGTTAGCTTAGTAAGGAATGGTGAATGGGTTCATCTTACCTAGCAATTCAAACCTATTCATAGTGGTTGCCTAGACTGCTTGCTTGGGTAAGGATTCTGAAGCCACTTTCATGCCTGGCAGAATGAGCTGTAGCTGACTAGCAATGCGTGTTATGAGGTTAGAAGGGTGACTAACCTGGATGGTCATCTGAGGACGCTTCCTCTTCTGATGATTTGAGGTATCTGAGTGGGAATCGTTTTAATTTGGTGATAGAATTAAAACCCCTCTTCTTTCACGATCTTCTCACCATTCACAAAACTTTCCTTAAAGACAGATTGCCTGTTTTCTTTTCTTTTTCTTTTTCTTTTTTTGGCGGTATCAGGGATTGAACCCAGGGATATTCTACCTCCAGGCTACACCCCCAGCCCTATTTTTTATTCTTTATTTTGAAACAGGATCTTGCTAAGTTGTGGAGGGCCTCACTAAGTAGCTGAGGCTGGTTGTGAACCCGATCCTCCGGTCTCAGCCTCCCAAGCACTGGGATTACAAGCATGCACCACCACGCCCGGCTAGATTGCCTGTTTTCTAAGACGAGATATTGTAGGGTTTAATTTTTTGCTTTTAACAGTCCTGTTACCATGGCATATTCAAGAGAATCTAGAAGCACTTCTGTTACTTAGAACGGTTCACTAAACAGAAGTCCACCTGTCAACACTAGTAGTGTTCCCAAAGATCTCCGTTCCATATGCCATTTTCCAAATGGACTCCACTCACCCACACCCACCAGGAGTGAAGTCTACTTCCCCTTTCCTAGAATCTAGGCCACATAGAGCTGAGGCTGCTTTGACCAAAAGTGAGATAGATGTAACATTCTGAGACCTCTGAGCCTAGGGAGAAAAAAGACTGAGAGATCATTGTATTGTGGTTATGTAAGATTTGGGGGAAATCTGTGTGAAAAGTATACAGAATCATTTGTACAATTTCTGTAGGTCTGAAATTGTTTTGAAATTAAAAGTTAAGTGAGTGTGTATGTGTGTGTGCATGTGTGTGTGTATGCATATGCATGTGTGGTACTGGTACTGGGGATTGAACCCAGGGGCATCCTACTATACCCCCAGCCCTTTCCATTTTTTGTTTTGAAACAGGGTCTCGCTAGGTTGCTGAGACTGTCCTCAAACCTGTGATCCTCCTGTCTCAGCCTCCCAAGAACTGGAATTACAGGTGTGCTCCATCACACCTGGCTTGTTTTGATTCTTTTAGGAAGGCATGGCAGCTTCCACTCTTACACTATAACACAGATGGATGGGGCCCACCTCTCCTGAGACAGCTCCAGATAGCAGCACTGAGAGGCCCCATGGAGGCAGGGAGGGAGAGAGAGGGGCAGGGAGAGGCATAGAGACATTCGCCCACAGGTGGTTCAACCATCTTAACTGAGATGTTAGGTACTAGTACGAAACTTTTTTTTCTCTCTTTTTTTTTTTTTTTTGGCGGTACCGGGGATTGAACCCAGGGGCGTTCTACCTCCGAGCTATACCCCCGGCCCTATTTTTTATCCTTTATTTATTTATTTATTTATTTATTTATTTATTTATTTTTTGCAGTACCGGGGATTGAACCCAGGGGCATTCCACCTCTGTGCTACACCCCCGGCCCTATTTTTTTATACTTTATTTTGAAACCGGGTCTCACAAAGTTGCGGAGGGCCTCACTAGGTAGAGAGAGAGAGAGAGAGAGAGAGAGAGAGAGAGAAAGAGCTGAGGCTGGCCGCGAACCCGGATCCTCCGGTCTCCGCCTCCCAAGTACTGGGATTACAAGCGTGCACCACCGCGCCCGGCCTTTTTTTTCTCTTTAAGGAGCTGAGATAATTTGTTAAAATGATTCAGAAATGTAGTGCTCTACTGAAACTGAAGCAGTTGACAGAATATGGTTTATCTGAATCAAACTGTCATAGGAAGTAGGAAAGTCAAACAAAGCCAGTAAAAATGAAGAGGCCCAAGACTAGTTAGGAACACACACAGGAGCCGGGCCCAGTGGCACAGGCCTGTAATCCCAGTACTTGGGGGTCTGAGACAAGAGGATCAAAAGTTAAGTGAGTGAGTGTGTGTGTGCCAGCCTCAGCAACTAAGTGAAACCCTGTTTCAAAATAAAAAATAAAAAGGGTTGAGTGGGTAGCTCAGAGGTAGAATGCCCCTGGGTTCAATTCCCCTCACCACACACAAACACACACAGGGAAACAGCATTTTGACGAGGAACCCACCAAGACCACCCAGCAGTCACTGTGCCATCCTGCTCCCGTCCCTCTCTCCCTTCTGAGGCAGCTGCCAAATGGAATAGCTCTTCTCCGTGCATTGCAGGTGTAAGGCAGCCCAAAAGCATCCCTTAGGACATGATACAAAACCAGCAGGAAAGATTATGAATCTTACTGCAGAACAGAAAGGGCATAACCCAGCACACTGGTTATCATCTATGTCCCCACCCCGATAGATGCCACATGGAGAAAAGAAGCATCAATCTTCCCTGCCAAATGTTATCCAAATTATATAGCCTCTATTCTCTTAAGATTTGGGGTGGTTTGTGACATACCAATAGATAACCAAAACACACATAAAATTTCTACTGGTGGCAAAAGGCCTTAAATTCTAGTTTGGCACACCTGGCTACCAAATGGGTCTTTGTGGTACTGGGAATTGAACCCAGGGGCGTTGTACCTCTGGATACACTCCCGGCCCTACTTTATTCTTTATTTTGAAACAGGGTCTCACTAAGTTGTGGAGGGCCTCACTAAGTTGGTGAGGCTGGCCGTGAACCCGGATCCCCCAGTCTCAGCCTCCCAAGTACTAGGATTGCAGGCATGTGCCACCACACCCAGCTACCAACGGGGTCTTTGGGATTTAATCCTTAGATTCTTCTTGGCTAAGGGCATTTGTTTCCTGAATTTCCTTTTATACAGCACCCCTGCCCTTATTTCAGTAAGATTTATCTTTCCATATATCTTAAGAATATTAGAGGATTTTTCCCTAATATTTTTCTGCTTCCTGCAGCATCTGCTTTTTCAGTTTTTTCTTTCTTTTTTCTGTTTGGATCACCAACTTTCATCTTGGAATCTTTCAAGGCCTCAAACCTGTGATCCTCCTGTCTCAGCCTCTTAAGTACTGGGATTACAGGCGTACACCACCACACTTGGCTTATAGGAGTGATATTTTATTTTGCTCTCCAGAGACATGTAGTATAGAGTAGAGCAGAGTAGGAATGTGGGGCAGGAACTGAAGAAGTGGTGTGAGCAAAGGTAGTGTGCATAGACCATGCACAATGGAATATTATTTGGCAATAGAAAGGAATGAAGTAGCTGGGCATGGTGGCACATACCTGTAAGACCAGTACTTGGGAGGCTGAGACAGGAGGATCACAGGTTTGAGGCCAGTCTCACTCAGCAACTTAGTGAGACCCTCAGCAACACAGTGAGACCCTCAGCAACATAGTAAGACCCTGTCTCCAAATATAAAATAAAATAGCGTTGTGAGTCTAGCTCAGAGGCAGAATGTCCCTGGGTTTTATCTCCAGTACCAAGAGAAAGAGAGAAAAAATGTAAACGGATCCATGCTTCGACATGGATAATCCTTGAAAACATTAAGCTAAGTGAAAGACGTCAATCACAAAATACCAAATACCATATAATTCCATTTATATGAAATCTCCAGAATAGGCAAATCCATAGAAAGTGTCAGGGAGAGAGTGGGAGGAAAAAGGGGCCTGACTGGAAAAGGGTACTAGGTTTCTTTCTAGGGTGATAAAAGTGTTCTGGAATTATGACAGTGGTGATGGTTGAAAATCCTGTGGATACACTAAAAATCACTGGATTGTATACTTTAAATGCGTGAATTAGACCTCAGTAAAGCTATTACCAAAAGTGTGTGTGTGGGGTGGTGTCTGTTTCCCCTCCTGATGAATCTGGCCGACCTTGTGACTTGCTCTGGACAATGAAATACATAGTAAGCGATGCCGTGCCAGTTCTGGGTCTGGCCATCAAAAGACTGGCAGCTTTCACCTTCACCCTCTTGGAAGCTAGCTGCCATATAAAGCGACTCAGACTAGTCTACCCAATGAAGAGAGACTGCAGAGAGAGGTCTCATGAAGGCAAACCAACACCCTAGTCATGTGAGGCCATCTTGGCCATCCCAGCCCCAGTCAGGCTGACAGTTGAATTAAGTCACACAAGTGACCCCCAGAGAAATCAGATGAAGTAGAAGAACCATCCCAAATCAGAAAATCATGAGAAATAAAACATGGTTACTTTAGGCCACTGAGTTTGGGGTGATATGTTATACAATAGATAGCTGACATGCAACCTCTCTGACCCTCAGATTCCACCTCTGTAACATGGGACTGGAGCTCCAGGGTTGATGTGACAATTACATGAGGCTAAGACCAAGCACTGTGCTCAAGAAATACTAGTTGTTATCATTATTACTAAAAACTATCCAAGGGATTCTTGACATAATCTGCAGGTGTGCGCTCCAGGAAGCCTTAGTCCCACAAGCACTGGCTGCTCCCAATCACATGGTTTCCAAAAGGCTGGTTTCCCGAGACAAATGAAAGGAGGTTCTTTGTTTTTAACTAAAATTTCTGAAAAGTGAAATCTGCATTATAAACAGATGACCAAAGAAGATTCTGCTTAGATTAGCCATCTACCCCCCTAACTCATCCATGCATCACACCTTTGTTAAACCCATACAATTACCAGGCATCAATTAAAAGTGGCTGAAGAGTCGGGCGTGGTAATGCACCCCTGTAATTCCAGTACTTGGGAGGCTGAGACAGGAGGATCAGAGGTTCGTGGCCAGCCTCAGCAACTTAGTAAGGCCTTCCACAACTTAGTGAGACCCTATTTCAAAATATAAAATAAAATAGGGCTGGGAGTATAGCTCAGAGGTAGAATACCTCTGGGTTCAATCCCCAGTACCACCAAAAAAAAAAAAAAAAGCTAAAGGGGATACTCTCTCCTTTGAAAAAGAACCATTGCCACCTATGTAGCCCTTAACAGAATGGACTACACTTGAACTTCAGTAGAGAGCAATCTGTAACAGTAGATAAACCTAAAATCATCCCAGCTAGAGAGAAAAAGCTTAAATTTCCATAGAACTCAGATACACAGCCAAGAACACAATTTTCTGATTGGAGATTCCAGAAACAATACCAAGAGCAAGGAATGAAATGGGTCCCCAAAAGGTTCATCCCTTAGTAGCTGGTACCCTCAAAGGGTCCCCCATTCATAGAACCTGGAGCCCAGATGAGAGAACATGAGCACCTGGCATCACCTGCTATATCTGGGTGCAGAATGGGTCCAGGTAGTTAGTAATTAACAAACTAATGACAGACGAAGAAATTCCTGAGTATATCCGTAGGAAAGGGTGTTAAGTAGTTTTCAACTGCATTTGTAAAATCAAATATGATTGTTAACACTAAACTACAAGAGCCTTTTAATCCTAAGAATAAAGAAATTTTTTTTTCTCCAAAAGGTTGACATCAATATTTAATACTAAAGGTAAGAAAGAGAATCAATCTGTGAATATTTTCTGTATAAAGTTCATCAAACCTGGGAAAGATTTATTCTAAATAAGCTCAATAAAGTTCCAAACTCATCAAATGCACATTAGAGAGTGAGTATAAATAAAACTGGCCTGGAAATGGATAGAAAGACCCTGAGGGCTATGGGTAAAAACCGAACACCAGACAGGCATTGGCTGAATGTGCTGGATACACCAAATGCTGGACTTTTTCATTAATGTATAACACACAGTGAAGTGCAAAAATCCTAAATGTGTATCTTGAAGTGTTTACATCTAGATTAAGATACAAAACATTTCTAACATTCTAGAAGGTTCCTTTTTGCCCATCCCAATCAATAGCTAGCCCCACTCTAACCCCCTCTCCCCCACTCCACAGCAGGAAGTAACCACTATTCTGTTCTCTATCACCATAGATTCCTTTTGCCTGTTCTTAAATTCCATACAAATTCACATACAGCATGTGGTCTTTTCTATCTGCTTTTATTCATCACAAGGTTACCTTGTGGAACCAGGAAATCCAGAATTTGAGATAAACACACAGTCTCCCTCTGAGGTCACAAATTTGAATGCCAACCACTGACTCCACAGGTGCCACTTCAGGCCTCTTCCAAGTATTCACTATAAAAACTCGGACAACCAAACAGAATCTTGGACTATGAAAGTCTTCCTTAAAGATATACCAAATTGTTATAAGGTATTCAAATGCTCTATTCAATCTTAATGGAGCCTCTTCTCTGACAGTATACATCTTTTCCATACAGAGTATAAAATTCCTATTAAACATTTTTCTTGGGCTGGGCCTGGAGGTGCACACCTGTAATCCCAGTACTTGGGAGGCTAAGACAGGAGGATCGCAGGTTCAAGGACAGCCTCAGCAAGTAGTGAGACTTTCATCAACCTAGTGAGACCCTGTTTCAAAATAAAAATAAAATAGGTCTGAGGATGAAGCTCAGAGCTAGAATGCCCCTGGGTTCAATCCCCAGTACCACAAAAAGAAAAAAAAAAAAACATTTTTCTTCCATGGATTCTAAAGAATCCTCAAATCCCAGAATAAAATAAACCATAAATTGTGATTACTTTTGATTAATAAGGAGTTAAAATATAGGAAAACCTCTCAAAGGACACACAAGGCCCTAAATTCAAATGAAGGTGAGTCAGCTCAGAAAAGGCAGGACAGGATTTCAAGTACAGCAATAAATTATACGTTTTTTTATGCCAAACTATCAGGATTCTAACCTGGGATGTGCTGCTTCTAGGTGGGTACCCTTGGACAAATCATTACTCTGTACCTCAATTACTTCACTATAAAAGGGGAATAAGCTTGTAGGATTGTTGCAAGGATTAAATGTTAATGTGCATAAAGCTCTCAAGAGACCACTGGGCACATAAGCATTCAGTATGATTTAGCTATTTGAAAACACTGCAAGATCTGTGACAGCAGCTAGTCTGCAAACCAAAGGGTTATAAAATTGTCATCAAGAAATCTAGCACAGTGCTTCTCAAGATGTTCTTTTTGTTTGTTTGTTTTTCTTGTGGTATTGGAGATTGAACTCAGGAGCATTCTACTTCTGAGCTACATCCCCAGCCCTATTTTATTTTTTGTTTTGAAACAGGGTCTCGCTAGATTGCTGAGGCTGGTCTCAAATCTGCAATCCTCCTGTCTCAGCCTCCCAAGGACTGGGATTACAGGCGTGCACCACCTCGCCCGGCTAAAATTTTGTTTTTAATCCTTCACTGCCTGATACTTTTTGTAAAAGGCAAGATTAAATACTAGAATGTCATAGGAACGTCAAACTGTTTACTCTCACTTTCTGTACTTGTTGTAGTCCAATAACCATTCTCTGTTTGTGTACTGGCATTTGTCTGAAAATTGAACTTTGAGTAGCACTGTTCTAAGCACACGAGAATGAACCAAACGGGCTCAGAAAATGGCTGAAAACTCAACTAGCTGGTTAAGTAGATTATGAAAATATTTACTAAAAAAAACCAACCCAAATAGCAGGGCAAGAGGATGACTTGAAGGTCAACAAGTTGACAGATAAAATAGCCCCGAAAGGCTAAACCTGAAAAACAAAACTGGCTGCCACAGAAAGAACCCAGTTGGTATTTTTCTCCACTGGTGCTCTAGCAAGCAGCCCTCTGAGAACATGTTGGCCAGGAAGTTATCAGCCCCAGAGGGGACAAGAAATCATGAAGGAGGGAAGGAAGAACTGATTTGGGCCTCTTGCATGAGAAGCCACCCTCAGCCATCACCACCAAACATCAACCACGAGTCACAAAGCCCAGAGTTTCTTCTCTGCCAAAGAAAACATGCAAACATTTTCTTCGGTGATGTAGGACTGCACACAGGTACACCACATATTCATAGTCACCCACCTGTGGTCTTAGGAGGCTCTTGAGGCCCGCCCTGCCAGCCATACTGTGGATATCCTTGGTAGGGGTACCCCTGAGGAGGTGGGTAAGGCCCCCCCGGGGGCCCCATTGGCTGTGGAGGATAAGGTGGGTAGGGGGCCGTCGGGCCCGGGCCCGGATATGGTGGAGGATTCTCTGGATTCATCAGAGACCTGCAAAGTGCACCTAAGAGACAAAAAAAAAAAAAAATTTATTTGCATTTAACCTATGGAAATCATCAGGCGGGGAGGAACCCAACCCACAGATCATTTGCAAAATGCCTTAAAGGTGCCTGAGACCTGAGCATCCCTAGCTCTGCCCATTTTGTTTCCTTCTCATCATCTCGGCAGTTGGCAATTATCTTATGTGCTTATTTGCCTTTTGTCTGTCTCCCCTACTAGGCTGTAGGCTATGACAGTAGGGACAAGGCAGTTTTAGATCACCATTATGTCCCTAGAGCCTTGCATAGTACCTGCATAAGGCAGGCCCCTAAATAAATATGTTGAATGAATAACAAGATACTTTGTTTTTAAATTCCCAGAAATGTCCATAATGTGACTGGATAGCTTTAAGGTGGCAGAAAGTCTAACAGCGCTAGCTAAGAATCCGTTCAGTAGAAGCTGACCTACTACTGGAAACCCTCCAATCAACAGGACGGGCCACAGGGTCTTCTAACGAGCAGCACTGACAAGCGCGATCCCCGTGTAACCACCGCCACTGCCCTAGGCACTGGGTTGATCTGGTGACTCTCCCCAGACAGAACCACCTATGAGAATGTTGCGCATCTCCTCTGACCCGACACTCTACAGGGCTCACCAGGACCCTCCACTTGTGTTTCTAAATGCCCATCCTAAGATTTGCTTTGGGGAGGGAGGCCATGCTTCCCAGTCCCAAGCCTGTTAACCATTCTCTTGATTGGACGTAAAATTTTGAGGGCCAGCCGGGCATGGTGGCGCACGCGTAATCCCAGTACTCAGGAGGCTGAAACCAGAGGATCCAGGTTCGCGGCCAGCCTCAGCTACTTAGTGAGGCCCTCCACAACCTAGTGAGACCCTGTTTCAAAATAAAGAATAAAAAATAGGGCTGGAGCCGGGCGTGGTGGCGCACGCTTGTAATCCCAGTACTTGGGAGGCTGAGATCGGAGGATCTGGGTTGGCGGCCAGCCTCAGTTACTTAGTGAGGCCCTCCACAACCTAGTGAGACCCTGTTTCAAAATAAAGAATAAAAAATAGGGCTGGGGGTGTAGCCCAGAGGTAAAATGCCCCTGGGTTCAATCCTTGGTACTACCATAAAAAAAAATAGGGTTGGGGGTGTAACTCAGAGGTAGAATGCCCCTGGATTCAATACCCGGTACCGCAAAAAAAAAAAAAATTTTTTTTTGAGGACCAACATCTTGTTTCCATCACCTCTGTAATCTCCACAGTGCCTGGCACAGTGACTTCCAGATTAAAAGCAAACAAACCATTACTGGACCATACAAAGCAAACATTCTACATATGACTCATTTAGACAACATGACGTCTGTCATATTGCTGCCTTGTACTGTTATCCATCGCCTATATTGATACTTCACTTTGTGTGTGTGTGAGAGAGATATTGGAGATTGAACTCAGGGGCATTCTATCTCCAAACTACGCCCCCAGCCCTTTTTATTTTCGTTTTTTGAAGGAGGGTCTTGCTAGGTTGCTGAGAGTCTCACTAAGTTGCTGAAGCTGGTTTGAACCTGTGATCCTCCTGTCCCAGCCTCCCAAGTACTGGGATTACAGGTGTGCGTCACCATGCCTGGCTTACTTTTTACCTACTTGAGTGTCTTCTATCTCCAACAGTAAGTCTCATACAATTTAATAATTTCACTGTAATTTTTCAAAACATGCAATCAATAAATTAATAAGTGACTATATGAAGAACAGAACAGTCATAAAGCAAGGCTTCCAGAAAATCTGGATTAAAGTAACAGTGGGATTTGCTGGTTGCCGTCCAATATCCATATTCTCAGTTAAGTATCCATCCATTCTTCCTGTAGCTCACATGCTTCGGGGAAAGCTCATCCCATCCCAGCTTCAGGGAGAGCCCAATCTGTCTAAGCTAATCCATGTCACTCTCTCCTTTTTTTCATCATCCTTGATTCAGAGAATCCAGGACTAAGCCAATCACAGATGGCATCCCCTAGTAACTAGGTCCAGTCTGAAGTAAAAAGCTCTCCTCACACTCCCACCTACCTTCCCCTGCCCTTGACACAGGCACACACAAAGCCCAGGAACGACATGGCCTACGAAACTGTTGACTACTCTGTGGCTGTCAGCCTTGAGATGAAGTGGGCACTTCAGAGGGGCAGAGCAGAAAGAAGGAAAGAAATGGGATTCCAGATGACTTTTAACAGCTCATAAATCAAAGACTGAAGCCCAGCCTAACCCAAACTACCTCTAAAGAGTTTAGAGTCCTGGGAACCAGTGGTAAGCTAATAAGCCACTGTGACATTGAACCAAACATACACTTAGGCAGTGCTGACTCAGTGCCTGGCACTGGGCTAAGTAGTGGGGAATAGGCATCAGTGGGGCTCAAGCCCTTCCCTTGGGCAACTGGTTGAAAAGACAAAAGGAGAACAAGTTTTAGAAAGGCGGTAAACTGACTGCTGGAGTAGGGGCTTAAACCCAGCAGGAGAAGATGGGGGTGGACAGAGTCCCTTGAAGGAGGGGATTATAAAGTGAAAGTTTATCATCTGGAACCAGGATATCTTGAGGTTCTCTATTTTGACAGCTGCATTCTGGTCCCATTTTAGAGACTTATTTTTCTAGGACATGAAAAGAACTGGGGGGGGAACACTCAAGTCTACCCCTTCCCTGCTCTCTGGTCTATATGAACATAGTATCACACCCTTGACCTAGGACACCTTTCCCCTTCCCCCTAATGCAAAGGTTCAGGGTGACTAACACTGTAACCATCACCTAATCTGGACATAGGTGAATGCTGGCCATTTCTGCATTGTTTCTTCTCTCCTCCCAGCAAGGTTGTGGAAAGCCTAGCGAGCTTCACTTAACACAGAAATCAGTCTCGTTAGTCTCCATATGGCCATTCCATTATTTATTTTTAAATCACAGAAGTAGAACACAGTCATCAAAACGACTCTGTCCTAAAATCCAGCGTATGTGACCTAATTTCATTAAAACTGTGGTTTAATTTTTGATGAGTCCAATAAGACTATAGTGATCTCACTCTAGGCAGACTGGACCTGTAATGTTCTGGACACACTGTTTTTCTAAGAACAATGAGCAGTGAGAAGGAAAAACAATGAAAAGCACAGATCTACAACTACAGACCATGTTTCCTGACTTTTCTTGATTCGTCTGTTTGCATTTATTCCTCTTTCCTGTGCAGTTCTCTCCCCAAAGCCCTTAAAAACTCCCTTCTAGATACACACGTCTGTCCCCCTTATTCCTCAATCATGTTTCCCCCTCATTTATGGTATGTACCTTTCTCCCTGTGTCTGAGGAATCACATAACGTCTAGGGGGAAAATGTCATCTGCTATTCAGAGGCGCTTACAAAAAACATAAACCACAAAGCCACCATGATCCCCTCCCACACATGCACTCCCTGCCTTGTGTTCCCAAGGCAGACGCTCAACTCAGAGGAATAAAGTTCCAGCAAGAGAACAGCAAAAGTCACAGAAAGAGCATCTGAGCTAATCAAAGATCTTAGGGCTGGCATTTGAAAAGCAGGACTTCACCCGGTGAGAATCAATTGTTCCCAAGCTGGTAAAGAAGCAAACCAAAGTAAAAAAGATTACCTAACAATTAAACCGTCTAGTACAAACCACATAAAAACACAAACGCAAATTTAAGGTATGATACTGAACTCTGTAACATGCTGCTTTTCCTCATAAATTTGGTCAGGTAAAAGGTAAGCCCTAGAAGCTGGGCGTAGTGGTGCACGCTTGTAATCCCAGTACTTGGGAGGCTGAGACAGGAAGATCTGGGTTCACAGCCAGCCTCAGCTACTTAGTGAGGCTCTCCGCAGCTTAGTGAGACCCTGTTTCAAAATAAAGAATAAAAATAGGGCTGGGAGTATAGCCCAGAGGTAGAATGTCCCTGGGTTCAATCCCCAGTACCGCCAAAGAAAAAAAAAAAGGTAAGCCCTACTACAGTGAAGTGCTACACTCAGGATCAATTGTAAGCAGTGGAAATTGTAGCCTTAAAGACAAAGCAGACTTCCAAAAGCTCAAATAGTACAAGATCCACTAACAGACTGTCTTGAACACTACTATCCCACAGTCCCATTCAAGACATGCTCAGAGTCACAGGATTAGCACTCATTCAACCATACAATGAGGAGGGCAGAAGCTGTTCTTTGTGACAGTGGTCTATGGAGATTTTATAAAAGACTGCATCAAAGTAGAGATCCGGGAAATAAAAAATAATAACTTTGAAAAATATGAAATTACAATCTACCTGGTAGGCAGATTGGCACTGACTCTGTAGGCGGTACAGTGGAGAATTTTCCTCCTGAAAAACTGAACAGTCCCACTGGGGGAAAAAAAAATACAGATACTAATACTTGGGGGGATGCCAAAGAAATGACTCATTCGATCACTCACAGTAAAGCCCATGCACACAGAACTTCTAATTGACTTTTTATTGCCTCATACATAAATGAATGGACAAAGATTACGAGACACTGAAGGAGAGCCTCCAACATAGAAGACCAAAACAAAACAGGGAAAAGAAAAAGCAACCAAAATGTCCAAAACAGAAAAATGCTAAATACATATGGCACATGTATATACTGGTTGTATGGTGGTTTTGTTTTGTTTTGTGTGTAGTGATGGGAACGAACCCAGGGCCTTGTACATGCTAGGTAAGTATTCTACCATGGAGCTACACCCCTAGCCCTCCCTTTTAATTTATGCTTTTGAAGAGCAACATAATACTGTGTAAGAAAATTTAAAAGCTATATAGTCAGCATGATCCCACTTTCTTTAGAATAAATACTGATAAACAGATCAGCATAACAGAATGAAGAGTCCTACAACAAACCCACACAGTACAGTCACCTAATTTAATAGAAAGGCACCACTCAAATTCAGAAAAGATAGTGTTTCCAATAAATAGTTAGGATTAACTAGATATCCTTGTGTGTATGTGTGTGGGAATGAATCTTGATTCCTACCTTTATACACAAAAAATAATTCACAGTATGTCATAGACCTATAAAAAAAGCTAAATCAAGTTTTCTAGGAAAAAATATCATATATTCATGACTTTGGCAGGATTTATCTTATAACAGGTGCCTGTCATACAGGGATATGTTCTGAGAAATGTGTCATTAGGGGATTTCACAGTTGTGCAAACATCATAGACTATATTTACACAAACTAAAATGGCTACTACATCACTAGGCTATATAATCTTTTTATGTGTGTGTAGTGCTGGAGATTGAACACAGGGCATTCTACCTCTGAGCTACACCCCCAGCCTTGTTTTATTTTATTTTTTAATTTGAAAACAGAGCCTCACTAAGTTGCTGAGGCTGGCTTTGAGCCACAATCCTCTTGTCTCAGCCTCCCAAGTACTGGGATTACAGGCATGCACCACCATGCCCAGCTACTAGATGATATAATCTTATGAGACCACTATTGTACATACGGTCATTGTTGATCAAAATGTATTTAGCATGATTGTACTGAAGGGAAGTGTGTGCATAAGTCCACCAAAAGGCATACAAGAATGTTCAACTGGGCATAGGGGCACACGCCTATAATCCCAGGGAACCAGGAAGCTGAGCAGGAGGATAGCAAGTTTGAGCATTTTAAAGCCTGGGCATTTTAGCAAGACCCTATCTCAAAATAAAAAATAAAAGGACTAGGGATGTAGCTCAGTGATAGAGCACCCCTAGGTTCAATTCCGAGTAAAGAAAGGAAGGGAAGGGTATGGTAGCACACACCTGTAATCCCAGTATTTGGGAGGCTGAGACAGGAAGATCGCACGTTCAAGGCCAGCCTTAGCAACTTAGTGAGATCCTCATCAACCTAGCGAGACCCTGTCTCAAAATAAAAAACAAGTCAGGCATGGTAGCATATGCCTGTAAATCCCAGTACTTGGGAGGCTGAGACAGGAGAATCATAGGTTCGAGGACAGCCTCAGCAAGTAGTGAGACTCTCATTAACCTAGCGAGACCCTGTTTCAAAATAAAAATATAATAGGGCTGGGGGTGTACCTTAGAAGATTCTAGCTCCTGAGTTCAATCCCCAGTACCACAAAAAATATATATATAAATAAATAAAATGAAATAGGGCTTGGGGTGTAGCTTGGAAGTAGAATGCCTCATGACAAAAAAAAAAAAAGAAAAGAAGGAAACAAATTACCCAGCAATAATAAATAGAACTATTACTACATATAACAACATGGAATGAATTCTAAAAACAAAGATGAGCAAAAGAAGTCAGTCTCAAACATCACTGATGCTGTATGATTCCATTTATATGAAGTACAAGAACAGCCAGAGTGCTACTTGTGAGGCTGAGGCAGGAGGATTTCAGGTTGGAGGTCAACCTAGGCAATTTAGCAAAACCCTGTCTCAAAATAAAACTAAAAAGCCGGGCATGGTGATACATGCCTGCAAACCCAGTACTTGGGAGGTTTGCAGGAGACAGGAGAATTGCAGGTTCAAGGACAGCCTCAGTCAGCAATGTAGTGAGACTCTCAGTAACCTAGCAAGACCCTATTTCAAAACAAAAAATAAAATAAGGCTGGGGGTGTAGCTCGGAGGTAGAATGCCCTGGGTTCAATCCTCAGTGTCAAAATAATAATAATAATAATACTAAAATAAGTTAGTTAATTAATTAAATTAATCTAAATTAAATTAAAAAGGGCCGGGGAGCCGGGTGTGGTGGCGCACGCCCAGTACTTGGGAGGCTGAGACAGGAGGATCCGGGTTCACAGCCAGCCTCAGCTACTTAGTGAGGCCTCCGCAACTTAGCGAGACCCTGTTTCAAAATAAAGAATAAAAGCCGGGCATGGTGGCACACACTTGTAATCCCAGTACTTTGGGAGGCGCAGACTGGAGGATCCGGGTTCACGGCCAGCCTCAGCTCTCTCTCTCTCTCTCTCTCTCTCTACTTAGTGAGGCCCTCCGCAACTTCGTGAGACCCAGTTTCAAAATAAAAGTATAAAAAAAAAATAGGGCCGGGGGTGTAGTGTGGAGGTAGAACGCCCCTGGGTTCAATCCCCGGTACCGCAGAAAAAAGAAAAGAAAAGAGAAGAGAAGAGAAGAGAAGAGAAGAGAAGAATAAAAAATAGGGCTGGGGATGTAGCTCGGAGGTAGAAGGCCCCTGGGTTCAATCCCTAGTACCGCCCCCAAAAAAAATAAAAAATAAAAAGGGCTGGGGATGTAGCTCAGTGGTAGAACATTTGCCTAGCATGTGCAAGACCCTGGGTTCAATCCCTAGGACCACAAAAAAAAAAAAAGAAGAAGAAAAAAATAACAGCCAAGAGCAATCTAATCTAGGGACACTGAGGGGAGAGACACAAGGAAGCCAGGTGTGGTGGCGCACGCTTGTATCCCAGTACTTGGGAGGCGGAGAGCGGAGGATACGGGTTCAAGACCAGCCTCAGCTACTTAGTGAGGCCCTCCGCAACTTCGTGAGACCCGGTTTCAAAATAAAGGATAAAAAATAGGGCCGGGGGTGTAGCTCGGAGGTAGAACGCCCCTGGGTTCAATCCCTGGTACCGCAAAAAAAAAAAAAAAGAAAAGAAAAAATAACGAGAGACACAAGGAAACCTTCAGGGATGATGGAAATGTTCTATATCTTGAGCTGAGTCATGTTTACATAAAAACATTTAAACTTACTGAGTTGGGGTGCTAGAATTCCAGGAAATTTTTATTATTTATACTCATCTATGTTTCTGAAATTTTCAATTAGAGAACCCAGGTAGTCAGGGGGGAAAAATCAGTTTTCTTAATGCTTTCTGGTATTTTCATGCTGCCCACCTCTTTTTTTATTGGCTAGAATGCCTCTCTAAACCTATTAGCTTCTTTTTTTTTTTTTGTGGTACCGGGGATTGAACGCAGGGGCGTTCTACCTCCGCGCTACACCCCCGGCCCTATTTTTTATGCTTTATTTTGAAACCGGGTCTCACGAGGTTGCGGAGGGCCTCACTAAGTAGAGAGAGAGAGAGAGAGAGAGAGAGAGCGCTGAGGCTGGCCACGAACCCAGATCCTCCGGTCTCCGCCTCCCAAAGTACTGGGATTACAAGCGTGTGCCACCACGCCCGGCCACCTATCAGCTTCTGATACACCAATTTTCCTTCTCCTTGTTAACACTCTATTCTACATCTGCTCTTCACTGCTTTTTGCTATAATTTGTGTAGTACTCTTATTTTTCACAAGATACTTCAGTTCCCTGATGACTTTAAATGTTCTTTCTCCTTCAAACTGAGAAGTCACATGGTTGGGTACAAGATGTGGAGTAAAAAGAAAAAATTTTTTTTGTTACATGCAGACTTCCCCACCCTGGACTCTCCTTATTATCAAAGCCTAAAGTCATGCTTATCCTTCTATCCTTCAATATATTTCTCGGTAACTTATAAAATTGTCTTTAAAGTTTAAAACATGAGAGCTGTTCTCATCCTAAAAACCTCCATCTCTTTTAGCTGGCCTTTTAACAGGGCTTTTGTTAATATATTATTTATATTCTAAGTCCCTCAATTTTCTTGAATCTCAACACTCATAATTTTGGATGAGGCTTATTAGGCTAAAAAACAGCTTTAGAATTACTGGTTTTGTGCTACCATATCATCCATCCCTGCTTTCAATTTTTCATTAAATTTTAACATTGACATGTTAGTTTATGCCATTCACATAGTAATTTATTCAATCCATGAAAACTCCCAGGAACGGTGACTGTAACCCAGCACTAGTAGTTCCAAGCACTACCGAGGCAATGGAAAGCAAGAGACAGTTTCTATTCAGACTACTGAGAGTAACATCAGCAACTGCAAAACTAAGCTAAGAAGAAGCAGAGTAAGGTGAGCTGAGCTCAAATAGACATGTAAATAACTAGTCAGGGAAGTGAGAGACAGCTTCTAGGCAGAGGTGACCACCACACTGAGAGAGCTATGCATGAACAGAAACTCGATTACACCAACCTTCATGCTTCCATCGGAGGAAACAAGCTGCAAGACGTTTCAGAGAAAGAGCAGACCACATTTGAGCAATGAGACAGGTTCCTTATGACTAAGCATACTGGATGAAGCGAGGCTAAAGGTCAGCTTAGCCTTGGTAAGCATAGGGTTGTTGCCGCTTCCTTTTCTAGTTATTCTTCTCTTTTATTTATTTTTATTTTTTATTTTTTGCGGTACTGGGGATTGAACCCAAGGGCATTTTACCTCCAAGCTCCACCACCAGCCCTATTTTTGATTCTTTATTTTGAAACAGGGCCTCACTAAGTTGTGGAGGGCCTCACTAAGTAGCTGAGGCTGGCCGCGAACCTGTGATCCTCCTGTCTCAGCCTCCCAAGTACTGGGATTACAAGCATGTGCCACCATGCCTGGCTTATTCTTCTCTTTTAAAAGGATTCATGTAGCCGGTGTGGTGGTGCGCGCTTGTAATCCCAGGACTTGGGAGGCTGAGACAGGAGGATCACAGGTTCAAAGACAGCCT
>PVJS01040411.1:0-18453 GCA_004027185.1 Glis glis
GGACATTATTCTATGTCCTTTAAATCTTAAATGCCTGTTATAAAATTACAAACCTCATACCTCTTAACCTCCACCAGAAGAAAGCACTAGAACTCTACAGAATAATAATGGAATAATGGTTCTTCTTTTTTTTCTTTGTGTGTGTGTGTGTGTGTGTGTGTGTGTGTGTGTGTGTGTGTGTGTTACTGGGGATTGAACCCAGGGGCATTCTTCCTCTGAGCTACACTCCCAACCCTTTTTATTTTTACTTTTTGTTTCAAAACCGGGTCTCACTAGGTTGCTGAAAGTCTCACTAAGTAGCTGAGGCTAGTCTGGAACTTGTGATCCTCCTGTTTCAGCCTCCCAAGTACTGGGATTACAGGCGTGCACCCACCACCACGCCCAGCTTTCAATAATGGTTCTTATAAATCCATTATATTCATACTCATGCTAATCTCTTCCTCTACTTGTCTCACCCACACAATGTTCAGTGCTCATACTGTTATATATTCTTCCTTATCTCAGATATATACAAAAATGCACATGCATCTAGAGGATTTGAGCACCATTTCCATTCACAAAAAATTGTAATATACATATATGTGCAATTTTTTCACTTATCAGTTTATTACAGACATTGCTCTGGGATGTACATTTCTACTTTTATAATAAAAAGTTACAAAATGTGCGCCTTCTGTCTTACATAAGGATTATGTGCAGTCCTGATTTTTAAGTGGCTGAAGTTTAAGTTTCCCTACAGATCTGGAACTTCTTAATGATATGCAATACCAGCCAACTTCGTCTAGGAAAGTCCAAAGTAAATCTGTATCTTGGATATTCTGAGAACAATGTCCCTTCCATCTTACAAATATTGTACTGAAAATGATGTGTTTTTATAAAACTGATGAGATTATTATTGGTTGTGCTCACTCTAACTCTTCAAAATTCAAGGGGAAAATTATTTTAGTTGATATTCTTCTAAGCTGCAGAGCCTAAGTTTTTCTTTTTCTTTTTTTTTTTTTTTTTTTGCGGTACCGGGGATTGAACGCAGGGGTGTTCTACCTCCACACTACGCCCCTGGCCCTATTTTTTATACTTTATTTTGAAACCGGGTCTCACAAAGTTGCAGAGGGCCTCACTAAGGAGAGAAAGACAGAGAGAGAGAGAAAGAGAGAGAGAGAGAGAGAGAGAGAGCGAGCTGAGGCTGGCCGCGAACCGGGATCCTCCGTCTCCACCTCCCAAAGTACTGGGATTACAAGCGTGCGCCACCACGCCTGGCTCCTAAGTTTTTTCTATATGAACTGAGTTCCCTGTGAAGTCACAGAGAGAGAAGGAATTTCATGCAAAAGGCTTTCTGGAGCACTGCATTAAAATTTATACATATAAAAAAGTCTTGAGGGAATCTAAGAGAAGTTCCACAACATTCACTATAAAAACCATTGCAGAATAATAAAACACAAGTGAAAATTTATTGCTGTCTTTAGCCAATCAAGTTAGATTGGGCTGAAAAAAAAGTTATTTAGGTTTTGGCTACACATACAAATGATGAACGCCTATTTGTAAATATATGTTATAATCTATCTACCAAAATGTCCTTAAAATAGGTAAGTCAACCAATTTAGTTCAGACTCATAGAACCATTTCATATCATTGAAAACCAAACTGCCAGTCCTATGAGTAACGTTAATGAAACACCCCCTGCTGAATTGGAATAAATGGAATTTACACAATGAAAACTCATTTATTTTATGAGACATTTTTGCTTTGAGATCCTTTTCTTCATGAATCTCAAAAATAAGAGAAATAATTTCCAATTGAGGAAAGTCTGGATCAAATTTCCTTTTGACCATTCTAGAGCTAGGAATCCATGTTAGCTAAGCTCCTATGGTTCCTTTGAATATCGAAGCATTTCAGGTAACTCAAATATTGGAAGTTATAAAGATATACATTGAAATGGGAAAAAAACAAATATTTTGGCTATGGTTAGAGGTTTCAAAGAACCTAAGGAAAGCTCAATAACCAGCCTTCTTGAGAAAAATTACTATAGAATAGTAATGGTATAGAGTAACTATAGTGTAACCAGGCCTGCAAAAGGGAAAATGGGAAATGGATCAGGCCTAAGACTTATAACAGTCTCAATGTGACATCTTGAAATACCTTTAGGAGTTGGTTTTATACCAAATATAGTATTTTGCCATGTTGATAACTGAACTTCTCTCCCTCATTTTAACTTTTAAAATCTACATTTCCAGGATGAATTTGATGACTCTTCCCCATTCTGGGTTTTACATTTTTGTTTTCCAAGATTGGTTGAGTGATACCCATAATTTTTGTTTGAGCACAGTCTTGGAATCATATACTCTTGTGTATCAGTGTACAGATTAGATTCTGTTGTGTCAGGTGGCCATGCCTGACCCAGATAGCTAAGGTCAAGGTCATGATAGCATGATTCAGATATGCTCACATGTGCCAAAAGAACTATGAGGAGATAGTTCAACAGCAGAGGCATGAAGTCAGGACAATATTAGCTAAAATGAGCAAGAGAGCACACATGTCTACTCTCATATGGATAGAGAAACGCTTAATTAACTTTATATATTGGAAATGAGATTTCCATATGAAAGCTATTACCGAACAGTATGAATCTACTAGCACACTTGCGTGCGTGCACACGCATGCACACGCACACACACGAACACAGGCATTCATGCACAACAAAACATCTCTGAATAGGCTTCATTTTTTCACCACCTTTAATTGTTTTGATTTCAAGATAAGAGATCTACAAGGAATGAATAATAAGCATTAGAGGAAAATTATCTGTGTATTATTGAATAGAATGAATTAGCAAGAAATCTTAATGAGAATAAAGCAGTTATTAGAAATGACATTTCTTAAAGGAAAGCTAGATATATTGCCAAGATAAAGGATTCTAGTTTGGACTTGAGGAAATTTTAGTTTTAAGCACCAGTCTTAACAAAGACAAACAATGTTTAGATCAATAACAGCAGGCATTCTCAGGAAATTATAAAAACTTTAGAAAATAATTACCTATCATACATTTTCTAATTATGTGATCTTCTTTAGAAAGTTCAAAATTAACAAATTTTAAGAAAACATTTTTGTGCTTAATCAAGTTAATCACAGCAAATGATAATTTTTTATATTGATTAATGAGGAACTAAAGTTTACAGAACTCCTTTGTTTAATCTTCATGAAAATACAGAGAGGAAAGCAAAGCAGAGAAAAGGCAGAGACCATATCTTCATCTCTAAATACACCATTCTGAGCAGTAAGAAAGTGTGTTATAAGTGTTTGGTAAGTTGACAATAAGTAAAAGAAGCTAGGAAAAGGAGAGATAATTCAATAAGGACATGTGGGTAATGAAACCAGAAATGAGGCTTTCTAAAAAATTTTTGTTAAGGTACTGGGGATGGGACCCAAGGGCCTCTACCTCCTGGATGCACCTCCAGCCCTATTTTGTTATTTTATTTGGAAATAGGGTCTCACTAAGTTGCTGAGAGTCTCACTAAGTTGCTGAGGCTGGCTTCGAACCTGCGATCCTATTGTCTCAGCCTCCCAGTTACTAGGATTACAGGCATGCACCTGTGTGGCTCTCAGAAGAGGTAGTGAATAGGTCAGCTGTAGCTGAAAAACCTACAGTAAGATCAGAGTGGGAGAATATGGGCCTTTTGAATATGCAACTAACAGTCTGAAAAGTGACATAAGGAAAGATATCCAGGAAAAAGCATAAAACAAAAACTCTGAGCCCAGAAATGATTTAGGGAATACTTCTAGGAAGTAAAGTCCACTTAATTGAAACCTAAATGTTAGTAGTTCATAGCCAAGTAAAAAGCAGATAGCCAAGTAAAAAGGAAGAAGCAATGTGGTACTTTAGGAAGTAACGAGCAAGTTAATATGGCTAGTACTTGCAGAGAATAAGTGTGTGTTTGGGTGTGCGTGTGTGTGTGTGTGTGTGTGTGTGTGTGTGTGTGTGTGTGTGCGAGCACCCACTAGTAGTGAGGGGCTAGATTTGAGCCTGGTAATGTATGCAATGCCTGCGCAATGAAGGACCTTTCAACTCATGCTGACATATTTGGATTCTGTTCTAAGTACAATAGAAATAGGTTTTTAATATTTTTAAATGACATGATCAGATTTTTATTTTTAAAGAGAAGTACAACTATGATGCAAGCATTAACTGAAGGGGACCAGACAGGAATTAATGAGACTAGTTAGAAACTGTTAAAGTATCCAGATGAGATGCAATGGTGGTTGAGACTAACATAGTAGCGACCAAGATGAATGGGAACGCGGAGACTTGCTAATATTCGGATTTGAAGATGAAAGGAAATAGTTAAAATTATATCTTTACTTCTGGCTTTGGAAATGGAATAGATGCTGATGTTATTTGCAGAGGTGGAGAACACATAAGGAAGAGTTGTTTGGTGGGGGAAGGTGAAAAGTTCAGTTTGGATCATATTAATCTGGAGATGCCTGTAAAATACTCAAGTGGAAATGTCCAGAGGGCATCTGAATGCATGTGTCTAGAGAAGAGCACTGGTTTGGGAGGCTCCACAGCTTCAGATGGTGATGGAAACCACATAATTGATATAATCTCCCCTGAAAGTGCAGAGAGCGAGACAGACAGCCCACAATGCAACTCTGCGGTGCCTAAAGCACACTCAGAAGAGCCTTGAAAGAAACTGAGAATAACTCTAGAGGTAAGAAATATTCAAGACACGCCTGCTGATGTAAAATAAATTCGTGTAAAGAAGAAATGGTCAAACTGCTGAAGAGTCTTATAAGGTGAATACAAATAAATAAAATATCTATTAGTTTTTGCAACAACTAAGTCACTGCTTGTGTTAGTGAAAGCAATTTTAGTCATATGGTGAGAACAGAAGCTCATAGTCCTAGAATAAGTAGAATGTGAGGATATGGAAAGAGCATAGATTACAATTTAAAAAGTATGACTGTCGCCAGGCGTGGTGGCGCACGCTTGTAATCCCAGTACTTTGGGAGGCGGAGACTGGAGGATCAGGGTTCACTGTCTCTCTCTCTCTCTCACTCTTTCTCTCTCTCTCTCTCTCTCTACATAGTGAGACCCTCCGCAACTTCGTGAGACCCGTTTTCAAAATAAAGTATAAAAAAAATAGGGCCGGGGGTGTAGCATGGAGGTAGAATGCCCCTGGGTTCAATCCCCGGTACCGCAAAAATAAATAAATAAATAAATAAAAATAAAATAAAAAGTATGACTGTGAAGGAGAAAAGGAATATATTGCATCAAATTATGTAGAAGAAAATAAATATAAGGCATCAAATTACATATTTATATGTGGGTATTAGTGTCTATGTGTGCATGATTTTATTTTTTAAATAGGAAGTTGTTTAGCTGCTTGAAGACCTAGGGAATGAATCTAAGCAGAGAAAGAGAGATTTAAAACATAGAAATGAAAAATAGTAGCTACATTAGAAATTATTTGTCTATAGTATCAAAAGATAATTCAAAAGATGAAAATTAATCCTTAGAAAAGTAATTTTTACTAAAAATATATGACATGCGTCTAAATTCAGAGTAACAGTTTCATACATTCAAAACAGGGGAAATAACCTTGCTGTTAGAATTAATACATATGCTCTACTAATTGTATCAATTATTTTTAATATATTCATTTATTGGTGCATTGTAGTTATACATTTTGATAAGTGTCAGGGTATCAGAAGCATGCATACACACATTGCTCATTTAGCCCTCCCTCAAATCCCACCTTATTCCCTCCCCCTTCCCTCCTTTCCATGCTCAGCATAGTGATTGACTCTGATAAGTTTGTGTATATACATCGTGTGCATTAGTGGGTTTCCCTCTACCCCCCTCCCGTCTTCCTCGGTTAGGTCCCCTTCTTGCTCATCTAAAGTTTTCTCCTTTGTCTGGAGTCCCTTCTAAGTCCCATTCTCCCTAGCTTCCACATATTAGGGAGAACATCCAACTTTTCACTATTTGTGACTAATCTCACTTAGCGTAATGTTCTCCAGTTCCCTCCATTTCCCTGTAAATGATGTAATTTTGTTCTTCTTTATGGCTGTGTAAAATTCCATTGTGTACATATCCCATAGCTTTGCAATCCATTCATCAGTTGATGGGTTGGCTGGTTCCAAAGTTTGGCAATTGTGAATTGTGCAGCTATAAACATAGATACACATGCATTAGTCTGGTAGTTTGGTTTCAGTCCTTCTGGGTGGATGCCTAGAAGTGGTATTGCTGGGTCATACGGTAGGTTCATTCCCATTCTTCTGAGGATCCTCCACACTGTTTTACAAAATGGTTGCACTAATTTGCAATCCCATCAACAGTGTATTAGAGTTCCTACTTCTCCACATCCTTGCCAGCATTTGTTGTTGTTTGTGTTTTTAATGATTGCCATTCTAATTGGGGTTAGGTGAACTCTCAGGGTAGTTTTGATTTGCATCTCTGTGATTGCTAATGATGTTGAACATTTTTTCATACATTTATTGGCCATTTGTGTTTCTTCTTCTGTGAAGTGTCTATTTAGTTCACTTGCCCATTTTTTGATTGGGTTATTTGTTTTTTTAGTGGTGATTTTTTTAAGTTCTCGGAATATTCTAGGTATTAGTCCTCTATCAGAGGAGTAGATGGCAAAAATCTTCTCCCATTCTGCTGGCTCTCTGTTGAGGATCTTGATTGTTTCCTTTGCTGCACTCTGAAAATATGGGAGGGAGAAGGAGGTGATTGATTTAGGGAACCAAAGTCAAAAAATAATCCCCTCCACACCCCACAAAACTCACCCATCTTCTCACAGGTAATGTATTTCATTCCATACCAATGATTGATCTAGAGAAATGGCAAAGGCAGTATAATAATTTCTACAAGTTTTAAGATTCCTTTCCCTCACTTTCTTACACTTCATTATAAACACATGTAACCTTAAGGCAAAATATGTGTCCTTAACCTCATTTCATTTCTCCTTTCCTGATAAACCTATCCTGGCTAAGGTCCCAGAGAGTTTTTCATACTTTCCTCTAGGCTTGCTTATACTGTGGTTTTGCTAATAAATAGTACATTCACCAACCTACAACATAGCAGCCAATTAAAAAAATAGACTTTTTCTTAAATACAAAAAATACACATATGGTACTTTCGCTATGAAATGAGTAATAAAAGAAACTTGGCAGGCCAGTTATTTCTAAAACTGTAGTTATAAATATGGAAAACAAAATTCAATCAACAGTAATATTTGGAATTTTTATTTGGTTATTAATTAGTATGTATGCATGAACAATTATACCTACTATCAAGGTTTTTTTTTTTGTGGTACTGGGGATTGAACCCAGGGGCATTCTAACCTCCGTGCTACACCCCCGGCCCTATTTTTTTTTATATTTTATTTTGAAACCGGGTCTCACGAAGTTGCAGAGGGCCTCACTAAGTAGAGAGAGAGAGACAGGTAGAGAGAGAGAGAGAGAGAGAGAGAGAGAGAGAGAGAAAGAGAGAGAGAGAGCTGAGGCTGGCCGCAAACCCGGATCCTCCGGTCTTCGCCTCCCAAAGTAGTGGGATTACAAGCGTGCGCCACCACGCCCGGCTCAAGGTATGTTTATTTGATTGTAAGAAGATTAAAAACTACAGACATTTTATCATTGTATCCATGAACCAAAAGAAATTAACCTTTCTGGTTTTGGGTTTTTTTGTTTGCTTGTTTTTTTGTTTGTTTTCCTACAGCAATCTCAAACTCTGCAACCAGACCCAGAGAAAAAAAGGAAAATGAGCAAACATGAATTTCCCCAACCTGCTGTCCAACACTAAAATAAAGAAAAATAATTAATCCTTTTGGGACCTGGAGTCATTAGTAATCTCTTTTGGAAGCAAGTACTGAAACTACCAAATTAGTGACTATGAGTCAAATTCCTTTTATGTATTTTACAAATTATAAATATATTTCATCTTTACCTATTGCTTCTTAAAAACTCTTCCATAAAATATGTAAATCTGCTTCTTAGCTAATGATAAGCCTTGGAACTAGAAAGGAGATGCTTATTCCTTCCCTGTTTAATAATGCTCTTTCAGAGAGCAAAATAGAAATGCTATAATTCTATCTTTGAATCTTTATATCTTGTATGTTTTATTCATGTTAAACAACTTACAGCTTCAATTAAGGATTTGGTCCAACTACATAGTAGTTGAATCTTAGCTTAATAGTAGAATCTTAGCTTAATGCGGGCAGGAACTGTTACCTTCTGCATCTACTGTTCTATCTAAGAGCACAAAGGAGGGCTTGGCCAAGTAGAAGAAAATAAAATCTCACCCCAATCAGAATGGAAATCATCAAGAAGACAAACAACAATAAATGCTGGCAAGCATGTGGGAAAATTGGAACTCTTCTACCCTGTTGGTGGGATTGCAAATTAGTTCAGTCACTATGGAGATCAGTGTGGAGATTCCTCAGAAAATTGGGAATGGATCCACCATATGATCCAGCTATACCACTCCTGGGTATCTTTCTAAAGGGACTGAAATCAGAATATTATAGTGATACATGAATATCCATGTGTATAGTGGCACAATTCACAATAGTCAAAGTATGGAACCAACCTAGGTATCCATCAACAGGTGAATAGATTACAAAATTGTGGGATATACATACAATGGAATTCTACTCAGCAATAACAAAGAACAAAATTATGCTATTTGCAGGAAAATGGATGGACCTGGAGAACATTATGTTAAGTGAGATTAACCAGTCACAGAAAGTGAAAGATCATATGTTTTCTCTAATATGTGGAAGCTAGGAAATAATTAAAATACCAGAGGGGCTTCAGATAAAGGAGGAGAAACTTCAGTGGAACCAGAGAGGTGGTCTAGGGAAAGGGGAGAGGGGAGAGGGAGAATCAATGAAGGAATGACTTCCATCAACATTATGTACATATGTGAGAATACCAGTGTCAATCTCAATACCCTGTATGAGCAAGGGGAGGAGAATGGGGAGAGAGCCAGGGGAAAACCCGCCAAGTATTCTGTGCATGTACGTCACTATCACTATGATATACATTATGATATGAGATCATAATACACCAATAAAAGTATATTAAACATAATAAATAAATAAATAAATGAGCTGGGTGTAGTGGTGCAGGCCTGCAATCCTAGTACTTGGGAAGTTGAGACAGGAGGGTCCCAGGTTCAAGTACAGCCTCGGCAACTTAGCAAGTCCCTCAGCAACTTAGGGAGACCCTATTTCAAAATGAAAAGGTCTAGGGGTATAGCTCAGAGGTAGAACACCCCTGGGTTCAATTCCTAGTACCAAAAAAATTAATGAATTTGCTTCGTTAACTAAATCTTCACTAAAGTAACTTCAGCCTTAGGCTTAATACTATTAGTTTAAAAAAACTAAAGATCTGCATAAATAAATTTGAAAAAGGCAGACTTAGTAAGGGAGGAGTTAACATTCAAACTTTGGTTTCTTGAAAATAACTTGTTACCTTTGATCTTGTAAAATAGATATTTTTTCCAAGATAACATGAACTGCTTGCATTATCTCATTACCCTTGTTTATGGTTTAAATGTGTTCTTCCCCCTCCAAAACTCATGTTAAAATTTGACGGCCAATGTGGTGATGCTGGGAGATGAGGCCTTGACGAAGTCACTAAGAGGGATTAATGTCTTTCTCATGGGACAGGCTAGCTATAGAAAGAGTGGGTTGTTACAAAGTGAAGCGGCGCCGTGTGTTCTGTCTTTCCCACACACTCACTTTCCCTTCCACTTGGACCAGGCTGCTTCACCAGAAGTTGTCACCATACCTTTGGGCTGCCAAATAAACTGTGAGCCAAACAGATGTCTTTCCCTTTTGAATTACCCCCAATCAGGTATTATGTTACAGTAATGAAAAATGGACTAAGACAACCCTGATAGTACTCTATGAGGTAAGTCTTATTATCTCTGTTGTTTTAAATGATAAAATTAACGCTCAGAGATGACACAACTCAGTAAGTAGTCAACTTGGGATTCAAACCCAGGTCTATCAGACTTCAAAAGTCAAAATTTGTGATATTTGAAAGAGCTGGACATTCTGTTTCAAGGTTAAAATATCTTCTTATAGGTGGTAACCATCTTGTTTATTTTTCATCTTCCTAATTTGATAAACCATATTACACTACCCCATGTTTAGTTCTAATCCATCTGGTCCAGCTTATGAATGACTTTAGTTTGGGGCTGGTTGAAGGCTCTAAAGTTCTGGTGATCTAATAAAGAGAAAGATATCAACTTAAGAAAAAAAAAGCCAGGCATGGAGGTGCACGCTTGTCATCCCAGTACTTGGGAGGCTGAGACAGGAGGATTGCAGGTTTGCGGCCAGCCTCAGCTACTTAGTGAGGCCCTCCGCAACTTAGTGAGACCCTGTTTCAAAATAAAGAATAAAAAATAGGGCTGGGGTATTGTTCAGAGGTAGAATGTCCCTGGATTCAATCCCCAATACCGCAAAAACAAACAAACAAAAAAAACTTCTAATCCTCTATGGTGTTTTCTTATCTTTTTTTCAACTATGAAAATAATATTGAACTAAAAGGAACAGCATTTCATTGCTCATTGCTATAAGAATCGTGTGACTGACTTCCCGGATATTAACTCATGACCTCTTCACTTTTGATGTTTTTTCAGCTTCATCTTCTCCCAGGAGAAAATAATGAGGCAGAAGAGAGCCTATCAGAACATCTTGACTAAACACCACCCACATTTGAGCAGAAGCCAAAAATTAGGTGAATGTCACATCACCCACACACAGGGTTAGGTCATTTGTAGCCCAATCCTAGAAGTGAGGATCAGTGTGGGGGTGGATTGAAACCAAATTGTACTCTGCTGTCCCTTTCTCTGAAGGAAGGTCCTGGTGGGTGAGTATTCAGCTGTCTGGGACAATCACTAGAATTTGAACCTGTTCATTGGCACCCTACCTACCTCGCTCACACTTACCCTGACTTCCTTAATTACTACAGCATTATGAAGGATGGAGAAAGAGAATGTTTACCGAAAGTACAAGTTAAAAAAAAATAACCTGAACAATTTAGTCCACTGAGTTTAATGTTGAACTGTTAAATTTACAGGGTGAACAAAGGTGAAAAACAGCATATTTCAGCTTATGGTAGATGAGACAAGATGTATTTTTTTCCTCCCCTTACTATAATGGTTTGTAAATTTGGTCATATTTATGACTGTGGAGAAATTTGCTGGGCTTTGAGAACAGGGTGTCTATAAAGAGTTTTGGGGGTTTTGTAGACATAAAAAATGTGGAGGGAGGTTGGGGATTATTAGGGAGAGATGGAATTCTGGGGATGGTTGAGGGTTTGGGGTAATGCTTACTTTCATAATTTTTTGCCTAATGTCCCTTTTATAGAAGATGAAATTTCATTTTAGAGGTTAACTTGAATTTTTCCTTCCGTCTGTGTCTTGTTGGACTAATACAGGAAGAATTTGGAATGCTAATACAGGAAGAAAAGAAACCTCAAGAATGCTATTAGTTTAGTATTCTGAAGTTGTTCTGGTATATCCATAGGGAAAAATAGGTTTAAAAGTGAGTTCTTAACAGTCTCTTGATTTAGCCAGTCGTGGTGACATACTCTTGTAATCCCAGTACTTGGGAGACTGAGACAGGAGTATTGCAGGTTTGAAGCATGTCTCAGCAACAAAGGGAGACCCTCAGCAATAGGGAGAGCCTGTTTAAAAATGAAAAGGGCTGCGGGTGTAGCTCAGGGAGCCGTGGGGAAATGCAACAGGTGCTGAGTGCATGTATCTCACTATCACTGTGAACTACGTTGTGATGTGAGACTATAATGCACCAATAAAAGTATATTAAAAAAGAACATCTCTGGTTTCAATCTCTAATACAATTTTTTTAGTCTCGTGATTTAAATATTGATATTTTAAGACCAAGATTTTAAGACCTTTTCTCTCCAAAGCCTTTTAAATCCTAATAAACATGTATTGAAATGCCTATTTGTGGTATTCTCTTCTTTCACTGTGGCTTTTCAAAGTGTAAACAGCAGAATGTTGCATGGTACTTTCTGTCTGGTGGAGGCCCAGAGAACCATTCACATGGTTGACCAGTGTGGATGAATGAAAAGAGTGCTAGATCATATATTTAGGATGATTACCTCATTTATGACATGAATGAGACAACTCCTTTTCCCTATTTCATGTGTATCAGTTAGCTGGGTGTAGTATCTGCTCTCAGAAAAGCCTTGAGACTTGGTTTCTAAATGAAAGGGAGGATTTTCCTGACTCTGGGCAGGAGAAGCAGAGTTAAGGAGAATAGGGTTTGAGGCAATTCTGGACCACCATGAAGGAAGCTGAAAGGAAGAAACGGACAGGAGAACTCTAACAATGTCTCCTTGCTCTCGCCAAGGCCAGAGAGAAAAGCTTGCCTATGGTCAACACCCTTCCACTGATATGGAGCCAAGTTCAGCCGTCTAATTAGTGTTTGTATATACTGGGAGAGGTACAAGCACTTGTTACTTACCCAATAAATATCAACTAAATGCCTACTATACCAGTGTTCTAGACACATAGAACATAGCAGTGAATAATGCGAATTTCCTGGCCTTCTGGACTAGTATTTTATATTCTAGGAAAGAAACCATTGCACAAATACACCCAGTTGATAAACTCCAGTTACCTATTGCCAAGTGAGAAGAAGAAAACCGAGCAGGAGGGAAGGAAAGCCTGCTGATGAAATGGTACTGTGTGATAGACAATATGGCCAAGATGGAGCTCCAGAGGAGGTGATGTTGAACAGAATTGCAGGGAGATCCAGGCAGAGGAATATTCTAGTCAAAGGAACTGCTAGTGCAAAGGTTCTGAAGCAAGAACAGGATCAGTGTGTACAAGGCTCATCAAGAAGGCCAGTGTGTAGGAGGTGAGTGACATGTGGAACTGCATGGAAAACACAAACCCTTCCTATTTTGACCACCACCATTCCTTGGGTATAACTTTGAATGATCAACCAACCTTCAAGAGACCTTTAACAAAACCAAATTCATGAAATAGCCCAGAACAAAGGACAAACAAACTGTGGTGGGAAAAGGAAAAAAAGCATAAAGAACAGAGGAAAAAAATGAAATTTTAAAATTTCACTGTTCTTTTTTTGAGATGAGGGTCTCTCTATGCTGCCCTGGCTGACCATGAATTCCTAGGCTCAAGTGATCCTCCTGCCTCAGCCTCCCAAGTATCTGGAACTCCAGGTGTGTACCACCACAAGTGGCTTATAAAATTCCATGTTTTAATTGGGATGCTATTGCAGCCATGAAATAAGAATAGGCAACTATTTTTAAAAAGAAGCAAAATATATATTTTAGATATTAAACTCAAATTATTGATTCTAACTTTTAAACATAGAGTTGTAGTATTCTTTTTAATGAAATAAAACTGAACAGAGACAAGAGTGTAGGAAATGAATTCCAAAGAAATATTGGTAAATTGGAGATTGTTTTGCTCCCCTCTTGAGTTGATGAGTCTCCAGGCAAACACCAATTAGCAATGTGATTAGGAGTTATTTTCCATATTTAAAAGGCAAGCAAGTCCTTAGTTTTATTCAAATGAGTCAAATACTTCATTTGAGAACAAAAGTGACAGTGTTTAACTGTAAGCATCCATCCTCACTTTGAGCATGGAGTAGATTTTAACAAATTTACCAGAAACGAGTATCTCCTTTTAATCAGAAAACTAATGACCACTAGGGGTAGGGGACGGGAGAAGAAGAAACAGCTAAGGTAAAAAAAAGTTAATGCTAAAATTAATATTTATAAGAATTATTATTGAAGACCCAGACTTATCTTGGTCATTCATTCTTAGGTTCCTTGATGTTTCTTTCTTTCTTTCTTTTTTCCTAACTAGCCTTATTTTACTTTACCTTCCAAAACCAGGGCAAATGTTATGTCTTACCTGTAGACCCAGACCACTTTTTTGTGTTTGTTTCTCCTCATGATACCAAGAAGCATAATAGTGGTTATGAGCTTGTCCATTTCATAATATGTTTTCAGGTTAGGACTTACCTAGAGGGTAGGCAGGAGCTACTTAGAGGCTGCAAATCATTGGCCACAATGCTCAAATCCTATCAATGGAAATGTATTTCATTAGATAAACATTACCTCCTACAGTCAGGACAAATAAATCACAAATACCACAAAATGATGAAATGTTAAATACTTCATAACTTACTGTCTAATCAGATTATTCTCAAGCACAGTAATAGTGATTAGAATTCCCACATAGTTGTAAGGTAATTTGTTAGCCTAGAAATATTTATTGGTGGAGAATAGAAAGAACTCTGCACCAGTAGTTAAGAGTACAGAAAAGTAATTTAGGTATATCTACAACAGACCAACTATGACAATACTTTCTAAGTGCCAATCTTAGAGATTTTCTTATATTGGTGTATAATTGTATCTTCTGTATGTCTTTTTCTTTTACTTTTTCTCTCATTTTCTGTTTTTTCTTTTTTTATTGCCTAACAAAATTGCAATTTTTTAAGGAAAAAACTACTTTGAGCCAAATATTGTTTCTATTATAGTGTTTAGGCATGCAGGGATTCAAAATATATGCTTTTTGTTTTAAAAATTCTTTTTGCTTATTATTACTCCTCCATATTTGATGAATAAAACATGATAAGAATATGCAATTACTTATAATCAGTGCTGGTATTTTTTATAAGTTGTCATTACTGTGTGCCTTAGTTCACAAGGCTACCATAACAAAATACCACAAACTGGGTGGCTTAAGCTACACAAGTTTATTTCTCACAGTTTTCGAGGGTACAAAGTCAAAGATCAAGGTGCTGGTTTATTTGGTTCCTTGGTGAGGATTCTCCTCTTGGCTTGCAGATGGTTGTTTTCCGGCTGTGTCATCATATGGATTTTCCTCTGTATTCACTGAAAAAGATCTCTGTCTATCCATAAATATAAATAGAGAGCGAGAGCTCTCTGGTGTCTCCTCCTAATAAGGACACTAATCCTAATCCCCTAATCAGAGATTCAATTTCTAGCCCCACTCAACCTTAATTGCTTCTGTAAAGGTCCTATCTCCAAATATAGTCATATTAGAGCTTTAACATATGAATTTTGGGGGAAGTATGCAAGCATTCAGTCTATTCATAGATTCCCAAATATTATGATACCCACCTTTGGGAGTCAGGCTTGAACTATCCAGATGGTGGTAGTAGCATTGGGTGCAATTAGAGGGAGCTGTGTAAACTTAATGGGGCAGTAGAAGAGCCCAGGGGGACACTGAGTATTTTTTTTTTCTTGGGAAGGGGAGGTAAGCTAATAAGCTTGGTAATCTATGGACTCTAGCATTATGTAAATGTTGAACAAGACTAAGGTACATCCTAATGTTCACTGAATAAATTTTCATTTAGCAAATCTCTAATGCTCCCCAAATGATTTAGTCTCTCTTACAGTTATGAAAAGAGGAGGAGAAGATTTTATTGTTACATCTCTCACAACTACTAGCATTTTCAAATGTGGTTTTGGAAAATACAATGACTACCCTTAAAGTAATGAATACCAAAAGGGATGCTGACTATTTGTTGAACTAAATGTTTATTCAATAAGCTAAGTCTAGGTATATTTATCTTAATCTGTTTTGGCTACATAGTCAATCAATTTCAACTATATTTTTAAATTGGATTTCTAGCGGATAATCTTAGCTAGTCGACTTCCTTTTGCCTAAGTCATTAGATTATGATTAAATGTCATGAATTATTTTGTTTAGATGGGATCTCCATAACTATTCTTCATCTCTTTTCTCTGTAGATCATGAGAAAACATGCCTTCCAACCCTTCGTTCGCCACTGTGCGTGACATGGGAGCAATCCAGAGCATCTCATATACCCCACTGTAAAACCAGACATACCTGAGAGTTGAGAGGAAATTGGCCCACCATGGAATCTTGGTATTGGCAGATGAGATGAAATTGTAATAGTACCAAGTAGAGAATGCAGCTCAGTTCAGAGTATCTGTCACATTATCAAATCCCAAGGTGAATCCAAGTTAATTGGTAAGAGAGAAGGGGTTCATGGGCTCATAAGAGAACAAGATACATTTCATCAACTCAGATCTCAACTGCAGATGCCAGGATAGTTGGTAACCAATAAGCCAATAAGAACTTAGAACACATAATAATGACCAATGAAAACTCAGAGAACAGCAAATGGTTCTGAGGCCCCTATCTCATCATCCCCAAAGCTAATATGTACTCTTTCTTATATTAAGATACCATCTTGACTAGGAAAGAAAAAGGTTGGGCTAATTTATTTTATCTTCACAAGTTTTTAGGAAGTAATTCCAATTATTTTTCAAAAATCAAGATAAATCAAATAAGGTTTTAGAAAGATTAGCTCTTCCATCTCATACAACATTTATATTATAAAATTCTTCCTTGTTCAAAAAGATTGCTGAATTTTGTTTTATTTCTATCATCGCTCTACCTTCCAGATGAGACAGTTATATATTCCTAGCATACAAAATTATTGATTTAATTTAAATTTGGAAATTTAAAAACCATGTTAAATTATTCTTGAAACAGTTAAAAAAGCAATTTCAGAGGTAGTACATGTTATATAAGAAGTTTTATAAGTATTACACTAGAAAAAAAAGAACATCCCAGAAAGCTACTTAAAGTTTCTCCAATGGACCACAATGATTTAATTTTTAAAACTCATTTAATTTTTTCCTTAAAATAATGGATACATGATAACATTTCAAATTGAAACCTAGAAAAAATAATTTTAGTATATCAAAGTTATATCTTTTTTAGTTATTTAAAGAAAGAGAATGAACTGGGCACAGTGGTACACACCTTTAATCCCAGTACTTTGGAGGCTGAGAAAGAAGGATTGCACATTTGAGGCCAGTACAGTAACTTAGGGAGACCCTGTTTCAAAATTAAAAGAAACTAAAAAGGGTTGGGTGAGTAAGTCTGTGATGGAATACCCCTGGGTTCAACCCCTAGTACCCCCAAAAAGAGGGAGAATGAATTTAAAGATTTTCTTAGCAATTTATCTATTTAATACTTGTATTCTAAATTAGATTTTCATATAAATTTTACCTTTTAGCAATGCCATCAACACATCTTGGCAAAATTGCTTTGAATTAACTCCTCTTAATAGACTGAATAATGTTGCATGCACCTATGAATATGTCACTATGCATCTCACTACTATGTACAATTATAATGAACCAATGAAAATTAGAAATTAAAAATAAAATTGCTAAAATAAAACAAACAAAATATAATTTATTTTATATGAAAGGTAATACAAGTTCATAAGTTCTTAGCAGCCCTACTAAAATCTCCATGGGATTTTAAAATTTAAATAAATTATTCTGTTTGGTTCCTGAAGAAAACTATAACTGAGCTTGCTTTTTATGAATTTTATGCAGTGACTATTTAGTACTTAATGTCCTCAAATTATACATGAATCTAAATGCTGTCATTACTGTAATTAAGCATTGCCTGCTGCTATCCCATTTTATACAAGTACAATAGGTTAGCATCTTCAATAGCTCAGTGTTCTTGCGCAAAATAGTTGCTGTTTGCTTCATTTTCTGTCTTTAAGGTTAAGATTTGCAGAACTTAAGGTCAAGTTAGAGATATGAGCTTTCAGAAATATTTTGAATAAAGCATCAGACCAAAGAGAAAACCCTATAATTTCTTATAGCTTCCATATACACCAAAGTCTTCAAGAAACTAGTAAAAAAATGCTTGGAATTAAGGCAGTAAAGTAGAACTCGGAGAAAAATAACCACATTCAGATTTTCCTAGTGTAAGAAAGTGTAATTAAATATCTATTCAAAGAAGAGTAGGGAATGTGGGTCAATAAATGATGTGAAAATATCTGGTCATATTTGGATATGAATAAGAAATTTATGAAGAAAACTGACAAAACCAAAAGATGAAGCATAAGCAGAATACAATGAGGAGCGATTCTTGAAAATAAAATCTGCTTTAAAAATCATTTCTTTTTCTCTTTCAAATATTTTGTAAAGGTTTAGCTGAAATTAACTGATAGCATGACCTCTGCTAGTTCAGAAAAAAAGAGTGGCTGGTCTTGATCTTATAATACATCACATACACGTCAAATATTAGAGTTAAAATACAATTTTAACTCATGAGCAAATTAAGTCTAGACTTACTAATATATGAACACATATTGAAAACATTGGGTTTTAGACTTGAGGACTGCTGGAATGTTTTTGTTTGTTTGTTTGTTTTTTGGGTTTTTTTTTGAGGTACGGGGGATTGAACGCAGGGGCGTTCTACCTCTGCGCTACACCCCCGGCCCTATTTTTATACTTTATTTTGAAACCGGGTCTCACGAAGTTACGGAGGGCCTCACTAGGTAGAGAGAGAGAGAGAGAAAGAGAGAGAGAGAGAGAGACAGGGAAAGAGAGAGAGAGAGAGAGAGAGAGAGAGAG
>PVJS01040412.1:0-18453 GCA_004027185.1 Glis glis
GTACTAGAATTCAAGTCATGTGTTTAGCAGAGACCCAGCCATGGCATTCACCCACTGGGTTTTCCTGTGTAGTGTCTCCATCGTCACAACCTATGATCTGACCTGAAACCTGTGAGCTTTTTCATAGAAGCTACCTTGGGGTTGTGACCAATGGAGCTATCACATGATGGAGAGTGTGGAATCCCTGCAGGATGGAGTTAGCTATTGGGATGCTGGGACTCTCTTGCAGAGTGACTAGTGACCCCTTGACAGGATGATTGTCAGAGGTCCTCATTTAAGGTCTCCAGTTTGTTCCGCTCGTCTGAGTACACAACTTAGCTCTTCCACTGAGTGTCTAGGGAGCTTGGTCCTTTATCTCTGTGCCTTGGTGTATTCATATCTGAACAGATTTAGTTACCAAATAAGCAAAGCATGTAACTGTGATGATGTTTGAGCCAGTTAATGTAGTAAAGTACATACTCTGATGTTTTATAATTGAGAATGTTGTCCCTGGAAATTGGTTGGGCAGTCGGGATATTTTTCTAGGGGGAAAATGCAGGCAAACCTTGATGCACACAAGAGAGAGAGAATACAACTGATCCCAGGGGCCTCAACACATGGCCAGGATTTGCTACTTGGAAAATTATTTCCTTTCACTAAACTCACAATCCTCATCCCACCAGGTGCCTCTGATCATGGAGGCGCTCCAGACTAAAGACAGCCTGTATTTCCACATCTCTACTCTAGCTTGTGTCTTCAGACAGCGAGTGTTTCATGTTTCAGGAAAATGTAACATTTCTCCACTTCATGAATGCCACCTGCATTAGAAAAAAGAAAACACACTGAGGCCCAGATCAGGCTGAGTTCTGTTAGCGCAGATCTTTGGTTTTCCTGCTGACACTAGGTAATCCATGATGGGAAAGAGTGATCAAGGCGAAGGCCCTGGATGTGTTGCTATCACAAAATAACTCAAGTGGGGTACATTATTTTAAAAAGAAGCCTATTTCGCAGTTTCCAGATCCAAAGTCCATGATCAGGCAGCCCCATCTGTTTGGTCCCCAGTGAGGCTTCCCT
Organism: Glis glis; assembly: GCA_004027185.1. Lineage (NCBI taxonomy): Eukaryota > Metazoa > Chordata > Mammalia > Rodentia > Gliridae > Glis > Glis glis. The sequence continues at coordinate 1,054 of PVJS01040412.1, forward strand.
GGCTGCATCACACTGTAGCAGAGGAAAAGAAAGGGAACCACACACATGGAGAAGCACCGAGGAGTGAGAACTAACTTGTTCTGCAAGACCATTATTAATCCCTTCTGACAGCTGCACCCCCAGGTCTCACGTTTTAAAGCTCCTACCACCTCAACACTGCTACATCTGGCATGGGATGTACCTCTGGGCTATACCACCAACCCGTTCTATTTTTTGTTTGGAAACAGAGTCTCACTATATTGCTGAGGCTGTCTTCTCTCCCTTGAACCTTTGGGGAATACATTCAAACCTTAGAAGGCTCCAGAAGCAAGAGTAGAGGACATGTGTGGAAAACACGCAAGCTTTTCATGGACGATATTATCTCTCAGGTCAACTTCTAAGTGAAAATTACAAATGTCTTAACCTAAACAGGAAGGCTTGCTCCAGAAAGAAAGGCCCCTAAATACAGTGTCTGACCCAACACTGCCAATTTCATCTGCCTTCTTGAATCAGGGATTAGCCTGTGGATTGAGCCTCCTCCTCCTCCTAAGTACACACTCTAATTTCTATTATGGTCATGAGCACTTTCATTTTTGTGTCTGATATTAGTTTTAAAAATAAAGGAACTGCAAAAGTAACATTTCTACCTTAGACAAAGAAAGGCCATCTTACCTGAATACACCCGGTCATCTCCTTCTCCTGCTCCTCCTCCACCTTGGGAGACTCCCCCACTGGGGACACTGGAAGGACACAGGACAAATGTCAGGTCATTTGTGGTGCTGTGTCTGATTACCTGGGGAGTCTTGCTTAACATGGACAAAGGACCAGACATAATGGACGGAGTTGATTAACCAGCACAGCTGAGCTGCTGCTGGACCATCTTCCTTGATGGGAAAAGGGGCACAGGGAGGAATGGGAGGGAATGAGGAACAGAGCCTGCGGCTTTCCAGGTACCGACGACCCACAGCAGTGGGAAATCACCTGTCTCCCACTGGGAAAAACTGCAGTCAACCTTAGGATGAAATGACAAGCGTTCTGTCACTTCTAAGAGCATTCTGGAGCCCAAGAGAACACCATGGCTTCCTTCACCTTTTCCAGACCTGTTTCGACCCCTGCAGAACCACATATGTGGATTATGTGTTAGATAGGGGTTTGCCCTTGATAATGTGCTTGTTTTTTTTTTATATTGGGGATTGCACCCAGGGGCATTGTACCTCTGAACTACAGGGATTGAACACTGGGGCATCTACCTCTGGGCTATACCACCAACCTGTTCTATTTTTTGTTTGGAAACAGGGTCTCACTACATTGCTGAGGCTGTCTTCGAACCTGTGATCTTCCCATCTCAGCCTTCCAAGTACTGGGATTAGAGGCATGCGCCACCAGCCACAGGTTCCAGGGCTTTTTATGGAATGAACTCTTAGCTCTCTGATTCATCTGGAACTCATTTAAACTAAAGGTGTGAAGTAAGGACCCCTCAGTGTCTCAGTCACATTTTTTGACACTATGAACATTTTAAAAATTTTTAACTATAAATGACCTGCTTTCTCTAGGGACTGTTCCAAGGGACCTTTTATAGCAAAATCACTTTATAATGAGGTAATTTTGGTCTTTTGTAACAACCTCTTGGATGGCCTCCACAAGCTGCTATAGGATGTCCAATGCTATAGTAAAATTCTAAATGCATCCCAAGACTAATCTATAGAAAGGACTGAGGGTAAAGTGTCAGTGGGAATTAAAATGCAAAACAACTTAAAGAAGAGGAAAGGTGACTCCTCTAGTATTTTCAATCAGAAAAAGAATTGTTGAAGTCCTGACGTTGCGTTATCTAGTAGAGATATCGATTATGAATGAAAACTACCTACATTACTCTTTTCTCTCAAACTTACTGTCTGCCTTAATTACCTAACAGCCATCACTCTACTGCACAACAGAAAGAGGACTAAACATTCTGCTCCACTCAAATAATTTCTCTAGGGCCTCAGCATGTCCTCAACATGTTTAAGTGTTGCAATAAATTTTCCTTCCGGAATCCAAAGACACAGAACAGCCCGACAGTGGAGGCGCTGTGGAGGTACTGTGCAGCTCAATGGCCTGAGCGTCTCCAAGTTCTAAAGAAGATTTCAAAGGGAGGTGCCATGTCCACTTAGAGATGATGACCACAATAAAATGCTGCCACCCACAAAAACAAGCAAGCAAGAACCACGCAGACAGTATTAAAACATAAAACTGCTCCGCTGTCATAATAAGTTCACTTACACAATCTGGCCTGCTGCACCACATAACCCCAGACCTGATGGTATCACAAGGGGACATGTGCAACAAACACAAACCTTCTTCAGTTTTACAACAGTGTGAATTTTATTTTATTTATTTTTGGTACTACATATTGAACTCAGGGGTATTCTACCTCTAAGCTATACCTCCAAACCTTTTATTTTTATTTTTTTATTTTGAACCAGGATCTTGCTAAGTTGCTGATTCTGTCCTCAAACCCGTGATCTTCCTGTCTTAGACTCCCAAGTACTGGGACTACAGGCATGTGCCACCACACCTGGCTAACAATGAGGTGAATTTTAAAAGACAGGTGACAATAGTGGTAGGAGAAATAATGGCTCCTGCTCAAAGTCCTAATTCCTGAAACCTTTGAATAGGTTTCCTTATATGGCAAATGGATCTTTGCAGATGTGATTAAGGTTGGCAGGGATTTGAGATGGGAGATTAGCCTGGATTCTCTAGGTGGACCCAATATAAGCATACTAGTTCTGACAATCAGAGAACCTTCCCAACTGCTATGAGAAAAAGACATGAAGAAGGGTCAACGAGATGCACCCGCTTGCTTTGTAGATGGAGGAGGGGTACTGCAAGCCAAGGGATGGATTCTCCCTCAGAGAATGCGCCCTGCTGGCACCCAGACTCAAGCCTGTGAGACTTGCATTGAACTTCTGACCTACACAACTGTACGATATTAAGTATGTGTTTTAAGTCACTCTGTGTGTGCTACCTTATTATGGCAGCAATAGAAAACTAATGCAATCATTTTTGAAAAAATCTTTTTGAAGCAATTATGCATGTATATACTTCCGATCTTTAGACCTTCAGGAGGATGACCTGGTGGCTGAAGATTAGAAACAAAGGGGTGGTCATTAGATGGTACTCGTGCCAAAAATAACAAACCTGAATCTGATCAAGCTACCACATCTAACTATCGATTTACAGAAAACAGGAGGACAGAGGAATATGCTAAACTACACTGAGGACACAAACAGCAAAATCCAGATAGTGGGAAAGTGCAGGGCAAGGGCCTTGTTTCTTCAACAAAGAAACCGCAGAAAAAATAGGTTAAGAGTTGGAAAGAAACCTATACATTGAAGAAACTTCAGGGACATACCAACTAGGTGCAATGTATGGGGCACACTCCGTCCCTGAATTAAACAGTTTAAAAGAAAACATCACAGCCGGGCGTGGTGGCACACGTTTGTAATCCCAGTATTTGGGAAGCTGAGACCGGAGGATCCGGGTTCGCATCCAGCCTCAGCTATTTAGTGAGGCCCTCCGCAACTTAGTGAGACACTGTTTCAAAATAAAGAATAAAAATAGGGCTGGGAGTAGAGCTCGGGGGTAGAAAACCCCTGGGTTTCCATCCCCAGTACCACAAAAAAAAAAAGAAAATATCACATGACAATCAGGGATTTGAACACAGACTGGCTATTTGATTATATTGAGGAATTGTTAATTAGGTAAGGATTGGAATCCCACTATAGCATGTAATTCACCCAGAGACACCCTCGTGACAGGACCCACAGAACACAATGATAGAATGTTAAATACTCTGGAAAGAAAAAATTATAGGTATCTGTACTGTACTTTGTTTCCATTCTCGTGGACATTGTGTGTGTGTGTGTGCGTGTGTGTGTGTGTGTGTGTGTGTGTGTGCTATGTGTTCAGTGTTTTCTACCCAAAAATCTAATTTCTAGACCTCATATGAACACCTTAATGATCACCATTTTGTAAATGCCTGTAATTCTCCTGATTAAACAATCATTCAAACTATTTCAAAAGTCTACTCTTGGGGTTAATCATACTAAAATGAAATGTACATGATGTATACATTAGCAATATGCAAACTGCTATTTCTTTTATAAGCAGTTATTTGTATGATAAAACAGATCACCCCCTTCACTCCCAACTTGAAGGAAACTAAGGCATTGTACCTACGATGGAATTGAAACGGTATCCAGCTCAGAGAATGGGAAAATGCTAATTTTGAATTTTCTGCTATAATATTCTCACAGTGTGAAGAATTGGTTAAAACACTGGGAATTAGTAAGAAATTAATAGAGATGCATGAAGTCTAGGGAGAATAACTTTCTCACTTGGACCTGCACAGCATCCAGTATGATATGTGAATAATAAAAACACAGAGAATTTACTAGGATGTCCATAAAAAGTCACCAGTCCTCTGTGCTCCCCAGGAAAACAGTAAATTGGGAAAACAGTAAATTGGGAAAACAGTAAATTGGGAAAAGTGCTTGGACAGTAAACTGACACAGCTGTACCATATGAGCTTTAAAAACACCTGGAAGGGGTAGGATCCAAGATGGCAATGGAATAGGGGCCCCGAAATGAGCCTGTCTCAAAATCACCTTGGGAGCTCAGAACTGAGCAATATCGCACAGCCATAGAAGAACCAAAACCCAAAATCCAGTAACCTGAGTATGACTACACAGACACAGAGTCTACCAGCTATAGAATCCCACAGAAAACTGCAATCCCAGGTCAGCAGGATCAGTGAGGAGCCTTCTTTGCCCAGACCTTACATCTGGGGCTAATAACCCCCCTACCTCTCCACCAGCAAACTGGGGGGGGGGAGGAACCGGAGCAGAATTCTGTGAGTAGTGGGGCCATCACAGCAGCAGATCATGAATACCCTTCAAAGGCTGCCCTAGCATTGGCTCCTGCCAGAGCCACGCACCTTCCCCCAACCACACTCAGAACCCGCGTGATCCCCAACACCTGCACCTCCGAACCCACACGTTGCCACCACCTGAGACTCATGCAGCCCTCCACGCCCCACATCGGACCCCCACGCCCTCCGGCTCTGTGACCTGAGAACCACGCATCCCTCCACGTCCCACCTTGGACCCACGTGCACTCCAGCCTGCCACCCGAGACTCAAGTGGCCCTCTATGCCCTGCCTCGGACCCCCGTACCCTCCAGCACCGCCACCCGAGACCCAGAGCTTGCACCTCTCTCGGCCCATGCACAAGCCTCTGCGCAGCAACTCGAAGCCCTGGCACACTCCAGTGCCCCCATCAGAGACCCACGCGACCCTCTGCACCACTCCTTGGATCCAGGGCATGCTCCAGCGCCACCACCCAAGATCCAGGAGCCCACGTCCCCCTCAGGTCCACCGCAAACCTCAGCATCGCATATTGGAGCCCGGGCACCCTTAGGCACTGCCACCCAACACCTGGAGCCCACGCCATCCTCGGGCCGACGCATGATGCTCAGCACTGTGCATCAGAGCCTGGGAACCCTCCAGCAATGCCACCCAAGACCAGAGTATATGTGCATCCCTTGGGGCCCGGGCGAACCCAAGCACCCGCGCCTTGGAGACTGGACACCTTCTGACACTGACACCCACGCCTCGGATCCTACACCCAACACTGCGCCTCAAAGTCCACCTCACGTGCCACCACCCAAGCTCCAGAGTCCACGTGCCCCCCCCCCACACACACACACACCGCGACTCGGTCAACCAGACAGGAGGGAATCACAGCCTGCAGTGTACTGACCCAATTGGGTCTACAGGGACCATCAAGAGGTCTTATACACAGAAAGGAAGATGATGCGGAGGCAACAGAAACACAAAAATGAACACACCGAAAATACAAGAATGAGGAACAGTGAAGAAACAAGGAACACTCACAATGCATCAACAAGCGAGGTTACTGATACTGACCTGCAGGAAATGCAAGACGGAGAATTCTGAATTTTGATCTTCAGAATGATGAAAGGCCTCAAAGAAATCATAGAGGAAATGAAGGCGGAAATTGTGGCTCTAAGAAAGAATCAGAAAGAAACTCTGAATGAAGGAGTCAATAAATGAATTAAAGAATGACTTAGAAACAAACTCTAGTAGGCTCGACCACATGGAATACGGGGTATCGCTCCTGGAAGACAGTTCATTCAAAACTGAAGATTCAGAGAAATTACACAAATACTTGGAAATTGTATGCTACATTACTAGATGAAGACTGGATCACTGAAGTAATAATGGGAGAAATTAAAATATTCCTTGAATCAAATGAAAATAGAGACACAACATATCAAAATCAATGGGACATCTTGAAGGCTACCGCCTTAAGGGGAAGTTTTATAGCATTAAGCATCCACATAAGAAAAACAGAAAGATTCCCAATAAATAATCTAATGAAGCACCTCAACGCCCTTGAAAAGCAGGAACAAACTAACCCCACAGCCAGCAGAAGGCAGGAAATAATCAAAATCAGAGCAGAAATTAATGAAATAGAAAACCAACTAACCAACAAACAAAAACTATCCAGAAGATCAACAAAACACAAAGCCGGCTTTTTGAGGGATAAATTAGATGGACAAACTCTTAGCCAACTGTTATGGTATGACACAGAATGGCCCCTTGAACAGCTCATAAATTGGGTGTTTGGAGCTCCTGCAATTGAGTCATCAGGGTTGTAATCCCAGAAGTGGATAAATCCATTATAACGGATTGTAATGGATTTACCAGTGTGGTACCAGGTAGGCTGGTAGGGTGTGGATGGAGGTGGGTCCCTGGGGGTGCGGCCATGGGGATTATATAAAGAGTTCCTGCTCACCCTGCTCTCTCTGTCTTGTTTCAGGCCTCCAGGATGTGAACACAGCCCATGTGCTCTTCTTCCGCCATGCCCTGAGATCTGTGGTCCCCAGCTTCACATGGACTGAGCCAAGGCAGGGTGCAGGGGCGAGGGGCAAAGCTTGTTAACGCAACTGCCCATGGAAGCGGTTGGAGAGCGGGGTGCAACTGTCAAATCCGGGAAATACTCTCGAAAGTGACTTCAGGAGAAACAGCAATGTCCGTCCTGTTGCCTGGACACAGCTTGGAACAAGGAGTCAAGAATGGGCTCGCGCAGGAAACTGTCGACCGAGGCCGCAGGACCGTTGCAAGACGAAGGGCCGCGTGCACGCATCCACATGCCAGGTATGTGTGCGTGCCAGCGCGCCCCGGGATGCGGATCCGGATCTGGACCCGGCGAGGTTCCGATCTCCTGGTGAGGTTGAGGCGCTGGGTTGGAGGGTGGCGGGCTGTTCCCATTCCGGGGACCCCACTGCTGTCCAGCCAGGCCGCTGTCACATGCCGTCCAGGGTGCTGCCCGCCCATCCCTCGCGATAGAGGGGTGCTGCGGAGAGCAGGGTCCCGGCTGAGCCGTGGGCACGCCAGGGTGTGGCCGAGGTGGCATGAGGATGGCGCCTGTGTGTCCTTCTGCTCTTACCCTGGGGACACGCATTCATTCATTCGTTCATTCATTCTTTCATTCATTAATTGGTACAGGGGAATGAACCCACGGGTGTTCTACCTCCGAAACACAGTCGCTTTTTATTATTTTGAAAACAGGGTCTCAATCAGATGCTGAGAGTCTTGCAAAATTGCTGAGGCTGGTCTCCAACCTGCAATCCTCGTGTCTCAGCATCCTAAATGCTGAGATGACAGGTGTGCGTCATCACACTCGGTTGAGACTACTTTTGACAGGTGTACACTTGGGGCTTAGGTGGCATAAGCCAAGTCCTGTTGTCCATCTCACCAAAGCAGGGCTCCTTCTTGGCCCCGTGGCGCACCAACACCACAGTCCTAGCACCCCCTCTTCAAACAAACGCCGCACCACATTTTCCTTCTGCTTTGCCACTCCAGCCTAATGTGATGACCAATTAGGAGTAACCTGACACTGGCGAAGGAACTAGCCAATCAGGGTTGGAGTCTCGACCTGGGGCCTGCCCCCAAGCTGTGGGAGCCAATGACAGGCGTACAGGCAGCGAGCCAATCAAGGCCCTGTTTACTGTGCGGAGCCAGTAGTAGACACCTTGCCTTAGACAGAGAAGAGCAGAGGACCTGAGAGCAGCGGGAGGAAGCCGTCATGGTGAGCCGGAGCTGGAGGCCGGGAGGTCGGGAAGGGAGCCCGGGATGCGGGGACCCCGCGGCCAGGGGCAGGTGCGATGCCCTCGGCCTGCCTGAGCCCTGGCCGCAGCCAGGAGCCTTCCTGACCCTTCCTTCCCAGGCGACACGGCGTCGCCGTGGACTCTCAGTGTAGCGTGCACGGTGCTGCAGCTCCTCCTGCGGACCTGGGAGACAGAGGCCGCGTGTACAGGGTGGCGCACGCCTGTCATCCCAGCACGTGGGAGGCTGAGACAGGAGGATCACAGGTTCCAGGCCACCCTCAGCAATTTAGCAAAGCCCTGTTTTAAATAAAAACAGCCGGGCGCGGTGATGCACGCTTGTAATCCCAGTACTTGGGAGGCTGAGACAGGAGGATCGCAGGTTCCATGCCAGTCTCAGAAACTTAGCAAGGCCGTTTTAAAATAAAAACAGCTGGGCGCGGCGATGCACGCTTGTAATACCAGTACTTGGGAGGCGTAGAAAGGAGGATTGCAGGATGGTGGCCAGCCTCAGCTACTTAGTGAGGCCTTCTGCACCTTAGTAAGACCCTGTTTCAAAATAAATAATAAAAACTAGGGCTGGGGGTGTTACTCATCGGTAGAATGTGCCAGGGTTCAATCCCCAGTACAGCAAACAAAACAAAACAAAAACCTTAATAAGACCCTGTTTCAAAAATAGACGGTAGTATAGCTCCGAAGTAAAATGCCCCTGGGTTCAATCCCCAGCACGCACGCACATGCGAGCGCATGCACACACACACACACACACACACACACACACACACACACACAAATGGAAAAAAAAAAGAAAAAATGAGAATTCTTGTTCTTCTCCTACAGGAGGGAAACCTTGTGAATTGTTGGGGGGAGGGGCACTGGGGATTGATCTCAGAGGTATTCTACCTCCGAGCTACACCCCAGCCCTATTTAATTTTTTATTCTGTAAATAAGTAGGTAGGTTGCTGATAATCTCACTGTATTCCTGAGGGTGGTCTCAAACCAGAAGTCCTCCTGTCTCAGCCTCCTAAGGAGTGGGATTACTGGGGTGCACCACCATTCCAGGTTGCTGCTGAAATTTTCTAAACCTGAGTTATTGTAATTGTAAAGGGAGAGTAACTTCTGTGATCCAGTGTGTAAAAGGAAGCTTCAGAAATAGAAGAAATGTGTGCATTTTACAGCTTTAGGAGATGGCATTAATATTTATATATTCATTTATTTTGTGGTACTGGGGATTGATGAGGCATTATGTTTCCAAACTATACTTCAAGCATTGTGTGTGTGTGTGTGTGTGTGTGTGTGTGTGTGTGTATGTGTGTGTGTGTACGTACCTGGGGATTGAAGCCAAGGGTATTCTACTTCCAACCTACATACCCAGCCCTATTTTTTAATGGTTCTGTTGAAACAGGGTCTCACTAAATTTCAAAGGGCCTCACTAAGTAGCAGAGGCTGGCCACGAACCTGCAGTCCTCCTTTCTAGGCTTCCCAAGTACTGGGATTATGAGCATGCACCACCATGCCCAGCTAGCCTCTCTTACTCTGAAACAAAAACATGCTGAGTTGCTCAGGCTGGTCTCCAACTTGCGATCCTCCTGTCTCAGCCTCCCAAGTACTGGAATTACTGGCATGTGCCACCACACCTGATTATTAATGACCATATTCTTTTGAGTTTTTCTTTTTGAGATACTGGGAATTGAACCTAGATACTTTTTTTTCAATACTGGGGATTGAACCCAGGGGCATTCTACCTCAGAGCTACACCCCAGCCCTATTTTTTTATTCTTTATTTTGAAACAGGGTCTTACTAAGTTGTGGAGGGCCTCAATAAGTAGCTGAGGCTGGCCAAGAACTTGCGATCCTTCTCAGCCACCCAAGTACTGGGATTACAAGCGTGTGTGGACACAACCGGCTGAACTTGAGACATTCTACCTCTGAGTTAGACCCACAGCTCCTTTTATATTTTTGTTTTGAAACAGGGTATTGCTAGGTTGCTGAGAGTTTTGCTACATCGATTGAGGCTATCTTCAAACCTGTGATCCTCCTGTCTCAGCCTCCCAACTGCTGCGACTACAGGGATATGCCACTACGCCTGGTTATAATGACTTTATTCTTAATCGTAGTTCAACTATATCTATATGCATGTTGGGTAGGCAGGTATTCTGATACAAAATGACCATTGGGAGCTTATGACATTTTATGTCTGAGAAAAACTTATGAAAGCAACATATATTACAAATATTAATTTATGCCAAAATCTCATTTGCATTTTATAAAGTTTGAATGGCTATGAAGTTGAATGGAGCCAACACTCATGTTCTGGTTCCCAGAGCAAGTGTATTTCTATCCACGTGGGGCAGGGCGGTGTCCAGACCTGCAATGCCTGCTGGGAGCTGTTCTGCCTGGATCGTGGAATTCAGGACAATGGTCAGACGCCAAGTGACAAGACCATTGTTGACGGGGATGACTCCTTCAACGCGTTCTTCAGTGAGACCAGGGCTGGCAAGCACGTGCACGGAGCAGTGTTTGTGGACCTGGAGCCCACTCTGGTCAGTAGGTGCTGGGGCCTGGATAAAGGGTTTCCTGGGAGGATGGAGAGCCTCAGTGGAGGGCTGGCGTGGGCTCCTCAAATCCCTCTGCAGAAAGGATGGGAAATACAAGCGTATACTCGTTGGGTATACTTGTTGGGTGAGAAAATGAAAGGTTTGTGATTGAAGGTTCATGACTGTGGGACTCAGACTCCTAACCTAGAAAACCAGACCTGCAGGGAAAAGCTGCTTTGCCAACAGTAAGGCGGGCTAAGGAGAGATTCCTTCCTGTTTGGAGAGATTCCCTCTACCCTGCTCAGGTGGCTCCGTACACAGCAAGTGCAGGAGGCATGGGCCTCGGTTCCCTCCTTCATGCCACGCACGCTGTCATGCTGGTGTGCGACAGACTTGACCCGCTCTAGAAATGGAAAGGCAAGTGAGGAACATTCACTGGGTTCTTCCACATTAGAAGCCCGAGGTAGTTCCCAACAAGAAATGTAAAAGAGTGCTTTTCACAAAGTGCACCCCCCTTAGGAGATGACAGAGTGGCACCTACAGCCTGTGAGATCCAGGCCAGAGAGTCATGATGGCACTGTCCCCTGAAATCACACTTGCCGGATGACTTCCCAGTTTGTGAGAGAGTTTTCAGTTGTAACCTGTATGTAGCTAGGGGTAGGAAAGAAATATGTTCCTGTAGACTCACCTGTGTGTGTGTGTGTGTGTGAGCTTATTTCCCTTCAGTGGGAGCTGGTCCTGCTGACATTTATGCCAGGAGTTTGTTACCTAGTGAGAGCCATAAATTGCATTAGTGTCTTGTGTATCACACAGGGACATTTCCTATGAAGCTCAGTGTTGACTAAGAAGGAACAGCCTGTGCTTTGTAGATTTGAACCTTTCTGAATGTGTCCATCTTGGTGAGTCCCATAAGCCCCAGAGGCTCACACAACTTGGGGTCTCTTTGTAGATGAAGTGCACATAGGGACCTACAGGCAGCTCTTCTACCAGGTGCAATTGATTACTGAGAAAGAAGATGCGGCCAATAATTATGCCCGAGGCATTTACAGCATCGGCAAGGGGATCATCGACCTGGTCCTGGACGGGATCCGGGAACTGGTAGGAAGAGCACCCAGAAGGCTTCATGTGGACGTTCCTCAGGATGGAAGCATAGGGTGGGCCTTGGAAGGACAGGCCTTGGAATGGGAGGGAAGGTCATTTTTTCAAATCTTGGCTCAGAATCCCAAGACAAGACTGTGACTATGGAGTCTGCAGCTTCTTGGTGTACGTTGTGTCTGTGGCGATGCAGCTGTAGATCTTTTTTGTGTGCCTTTGTTTGTGAACGTGATGTGTGTTCATTATGGACTGAATCTACACAAACAGCACAGGCAGGGAGAAGTGAGGCTGGCTGGTTTGAGGTGGGCGTCGTGCCTGAGGGGTTTAAGGTAGAACTAGGTGATGTCTAGTCACTGTATATTTCACAAGCACAGGACCTCAGAGTCATGCTGCCCCTGAGGCCCACATCCTCCCTAGATACTGCCCCTGTTTCACTTGGTAGGTACAATGTTTTAGATTAGCAAACCTGAGTGCTGAGTGATAATTTATTCAGTGATGTCTCTTTAAGTTCATTTCTGAGTCACCACAATATATATATATATATATATATATATATATATATATATATATGCAGTGAGCATGCTTTTTAAAACAGAATAGAGTATTTTCTGGCAGATTTTGTGCCCTTTTTCAGCTGGTAGGAGTCGTGTGGGAAATGTAAGTTTAACTTGGAAATATAGCAATTTTGTGGGCATTTTGATGAATAATATGGGTGGCATATATGTTTTAAATTTGGATGTTAGTCTGGGCACTGTGGCCCATGCCTATAATCCCAGTACCTGGGACAATGACAGGAGGGTCACCGTTTGAGGCCAGCTTCGGCAACTTTGTGAGACCCTCAGCAACTTAGCGAGGCACTGTTTCAAAAAAGAAAATAGGACTGGGCATGTAGGTGAGGTAGAATGCCCCTGAGTTCAATTCCAAGGGCCCCAAATCAAACCATCATAGTACATACCATGAGTATATACCATCATATGTGTCAAAAAATTTTAAAAGAAGAGAATGTCTGAAAATGAAGTACATGCCAAAATTAGGTTAGAAAAATAACATTAGAATAAAATAAAATGGGAAAGTATCCAAATGAGGAGAGCAATTAATAAAATAGAAAATGTTATTAATAGGGAAAAGTCCAAAGTTCATTCTTTGAGAAAAGTAGGGCACGACTTTAGTGCGACTTCTCAAGGAAAACAGATGAATCCCAATATTTATACTTAAAATGAACAAGAAGCTTGTCTCCCAACATAGCAGCGATAAAGACGGTATATAGATATTATAAAAAGTTAATGCCAATATACTTGAAAATGTGTACAGAAATGGGAAAACATTCCAAAAATGATTCATGAAGAAATGATAATCTTAAAAATTGCAATAAGTATTATATAAATTTACTCACTTGTTAAGAAGCAGCTCTCTGTCCCTGTCTCTTCCTTATATATTTATACACACACACACACACACACACACACACACACACATCACACAGATCATAGGAGGAGCAAATGGTGTTATTGCCTAAATACCAAAATTCAGTGAGTTATCATCACAATCTTATTGAAATTTTCAACAAATAGATAAAAAGTGCTATACTTCAATTAATTTCTCTAAGAGCTCTAATATTAATATCAAAACCGAGGACAAAGCCTAAAAAAGGAAAAGTGTCTTCTAGTTGTGCTTAGGGGCTCCGATAGAAATAATCCTGAGGAGCAGCTGGCTTTGACCCTCCCTCCAAGTTAAAGACTCCAAACTAAAACAATGACCGTATGGCTCATCATGTGTCCTGAAGTCCTAAGCCTGGTCTGTGCTTTTAAAAACATTAGGCAAACACAGCAGTGAAAATGGTTGCTGGAGAAACTTTTATGAAGGAACAGAGGTAGAACTAAGTTTTGAAATACTATATCTGGACGTGGTGGTGCATGCTTGTAATCCCAGTACTTCTGTGACTGAGACAGGAGGATTGCAGGTTCGCAGCCAGCCTCAGCAACTTAGTGAGGCCCCCGCAATTTAGTGAGACCCTGTTTCAAAATAAAGAATAAAATAGGGCTTGGGGTGTAGCTCAGAAGTACAATGCCCTTGAGTTCAATCCCCAGTACCACACACACACACACACACACACACACAGAGAGAGAGAGAGAGAGAGAGAGAGAGAGAGAGAGAGATGGGGAGAGAGAGAGAGAGAGAGAAAGCGAAAAGAAATATTATTCTTTTTTTTAAACTTGGGAAGGAGCTCAAAATGGTGTAGAGAGCTTGGTATATGTAGTGAGAGTAAAGAGACCCTGATGAATGGAATGGGGGTGTATTGTGCAAAATACTGAGGGTGGGCAAGACGTTGGAGCTAGACGCTTGATCACATCCTGGTGAGACTGGCTTGGCGAGCCCTTAGCATGTGACTAGGGACAGGGCAGCGTGGGAATGACTGACAGCTGAGAGGTGGACATTCCGTTCCAGGAATGTGTAGACGGAAAAACCGATCAAGGGATATGAAGATTGAGGATTGAAGATTCATCTTATATGAAACTAGTTGACTGGTTGTTGGATGAGAAGGATTTAAAAGTTTCATTTTGCCATAAATTTAACAACTGAATTTAGTGGTATTTAAAATGACTAAGCCAAGCCAGGCACATGGAGTTCCTAAGTGACAACCAAATGTAAACCACATTTTACCTACCTCCGTGTCAAAAGCAGCTTCTTCACGTGTGTGTGTGTGTGTGTGTGTGTGTGTGTGTGTGTTTCCTCCACCCAAAAAAATCTAGCTTCTATACCTCACATGAACACCTTAATGATCACCATTTAATATGCCTGTAATACTCCTGATTAAACAATCATCAAAACTGGTTCAAAAGTTTACACTTGGGGTTAGTCATCCCAAAATGAAATGTAAATGATATATATATATATTAGCAATAATCAAACAGCTGTTTCTCTTTATAAGCAGTTATTTGTAAGATAAGACAGATCACCCACTTACTCCAGCTTCAGGGAAACAAAGTCAGGAATTGAAATGGTGTCCATGCTCAGAGAAGGGGAAAAATGTGAATTATGTATTTTTCTACTATAATATTCTTGCAATGTGCCATATGGGTTAATATACACAAATAACTTCCTAGGATGTCCATAAAATTTCACCTGTCTTCTGTGCTCCCCTGGAATGCAGATATGGTGGTTCAGTAAAGGGGGGAAAAGTGCGTGGCAGTAGACTGTGACACAAATGTACCATTTGAGCTTTAAAAACACCTGCAACCCTTTCACTCCTTAATGTGTAAAGGCATGAGAATCTTAGCACAATGCTAATGGTGTGTCTATTTGAAAAGCATGAAGTGGGAAAATGAGAAAATGTCCTGCATCTTTTCCCCTGGTTCCCTCCCCTCCCACAGCCCTCAGGGCTCCTATTCAGCCATATCCCTGTGAACAGCCTCTTGGCATGAACCACCTTTGAGCCTCTGTTCCCTATCACGTCCAGATGCCTAAAATCTGTAGCAATGAGTGAATGGCTTAATCGAACACATCTTTCATGAGAGGCACAGAGTCTTGTAGAGGTGATGTGCTGTACTAATCTTGTGGGGTGGGAAATTCATATGCTATGAAAACACTGATCAAGGTTTATGAAGTATTCTGAGCAGGGAGAGTGAAGGGAACAAGAAATAAGAGACATTCAGGAGCATGTGTAATTATGAAGAAACAACCATTGCCTTGACAGATGTTACCCCGATTTTTGCACCTGAAAATGTATGAAGTTGAATGACATATCCTCTGCTGTCCTTCCCTCAACTCTAGGCCTCTGTGAGCTGTTTCACTGGGACCATGCTGCGGAGGCTCCAGCTCACTTCTGTGCCTGCAGCTTTGCAGGTCCATTTCAGCAAGAAACCAGGGTTCACTTACCCTCCACCTTATGGAGCTCTCTGTGGTGTCTGCTCCTGGGCCTGGTGTCAAGGTCCCTGTTGAAGAGGGGCAGACGATGGTGAAGCGCAGGTGGTCTCGGAGTGATGGAGCCAGCGGACGGGGAGGATGGGTGGTGTTATTTTGGTACCAGCTATGATGGTTCTCCAAAGAGAAAGGTGTCTTCTGTAACACTGCCCGATTTCTGTCCCTGTCAACGCACTGTATTCTGTAGAGTTTCCTGAACACTGACTACTCATCTGAGAATAGTCCAAGCTAGAAATGAAGTCCTTGGTGCAAAGATAAAAAACAATCTACTAAAGCCCATATTTGGAAGAGAAGACAGAGTACAGGACCAGCTCTCTTTCAGGTGGAATACTTAAATTTCTGAAAAGTTGGAGAACTGGGGAGGAAGAACCCTCATTCCAGAATTTGTGATCAGGGTGAAGAGTGGAGGGATCTGGTATCTTTAGTCCACAATCTCAACACTCTAAAGGTCCCCTCCAGACTATTGGAAACTTACACCCCATGGAGACCATTTTAATTTTTTGCAATAATGGGAATTGACACCAGGGGCATTCTACCTCCGGGATACAACCCCAGCCCTATTTTTTTGTCCTTTATTTTTTGAAACAGGGTCACACTAAGTTGCAGAGGGCCTCACTAAGTAGCTGAGGCTGGGCTCAAATGTGGATCCTCCCGTCTCAAACTCCCACCCGGCCCCATGGAGACCTTAAGCTAAAGGTGACCCAGTAAGTTTAAACCTGGAGGCGGTGGCATCCTAAACCTGGACAGCTTTCCCAAGGTCATGGATCAGTTCTTCACTGCTTTCGTGAAAGCTGCCTTTTTATTTCCCCTCATTCCCTGCTGAATCTCTTGCTTCTCCCCTATTTTCTCAGGACAACGGTGCTAGTGCAGAGAGCCCACCTAAATATACCTCTGCCATCCACCCTGGGAGTGCCTGTCAAACCAGGACTAAACAGTGAGGAGAGAGACAGTGGTGCTTATCTGGGTCCTGAGAGCTCAGTGGGAGAGGAGCTCTTTCTCCTGCATCTCCAGCCCCACACTAAAAGAAGTCTTCTCTCCATGCTCAAAAGTATCCCTCCCAGGGGCTTGGACCCAGCAGATACCCTCCATCCCAGGTCAATACCCAAAGCTTAGCCCCAGACCTCTGCACAATTCCTGAGGATGATAAGGATCGCATCAGAAGGCTTTTGAGCCCAGCAATGGTGTAGGCAGGGAAGAGCAGGTGTTCTGGGCAAGACTGCAGGAAACACAGCACCCTCCACACCCACCCACTGACACGGCACTTCGTACCATTAGGCCATTAAACTATGAAAAGAGTAAGGCAAACCTCCACACATGCTTCCTTTTTCTTTCTGATTTCTTTCCCCTTCCCTCAGCCTCCCAAGCACAAGGCACCACCTGACTGCTCCCAGGACCCTCTGTCTCGGGCTCCCACCTGGGATGCTGCGGCCTAAATAGCTGGTCTTCATCACTCTCAGTGGTGGTACTCTCCCAGTCCCATTCCTCCTCCATACACGTGACTGCTGGAAAGTCAGGAGAGAGGTCAGGAGAGAGTGCTGGCTTGTACCTCCCTGAACCATGTGAAGCCACATGGGCTCTGGGACGGACCCTGCCTCTCCTCTGCTTCACAGAGTTTCCCAAGAGCCCCCACGGCTTAGTTCTAGACTTGAAAAATGTTTTACGTATCTGGACCCCAATCCTCCTTCCCATCAGGAACCCA
>PVJS01040413.1:0-18453 GCA_004027185.1 Glis glis
GAGGTGCCCAGGCAACATGGGTGACTGGAGCGCCTTAGGCAAACTCCTCGACAAGGTCCAAGCCTACTCCACGGCGGGAGGGAAGGTGTGGCTGTCGGTCCTCTTCATTTTTCGAATCCTGCTCCTGGGGACAGCAGTCGAGTCGGCGTGGGGTGATGAGCAGTCCGCCTTCCGTTGTAACACTCAGCAACCCGGTTGTGAAAACGTCTGCTATGACAAGTCTTTCCCCATCTCTCACGTGCGCTTCTGGGTCCTGCAGATCATATTCGTGTCCGTACCCACGCTCCTGTACCTGGCTCACGTGTTCTATGTGATGCGAAAGGAAGAGAAGCTGAACAAGAAGGAGGAGGAGCTCAAAGTGGCCCAAACCGATGGGGCCAACGTGGACATGCACTTGAAACAGATCGAGATCAAGAAGTTCAAGTACGGCATCGAGGAGCACGGCAAGGTGAAGATGCGCGGGGGTTTGCTGAGAACCTACATCATCAGCATCCTCTTCAAGTCTGTCTTCGAGGTGGCCTTCCTCCTCATCCAGTGGTACATCTACGGATTCAGCCTGAGCGCCGTCTACACCTGCAAGCGAGACCCCTGCCCACACCAGGTGGACTGCTTCCTCTCCCGCCCCACCGAGAAAACCATCTTCATCATCTTCATGCTGGTGGTGTCCTTGGTGTCTCTCGCCTTGAACATCATCGAGCTCTTCTACGTCTTCTTCAAGGGCGTGAAGGATCGCGTGAAAGGCAGGAGCGACCCTTACCACGCCACCACCGGCCCCCTGAGCCCCTCCAAAGAATGCGGGTCTCCCAAGTACGCGTACTTCAACGGCTGCTCCTCGCCCACCGCCCCGCTCTCGCCCATGTCTCCTCCCGGGTACAAGCTGGTCACCGGCGACCGAAACAATTCTTCTTGCCGCAATTACAACAAGCAAGCAAGTGAGCAAAACTGGGCTAATTACAGCGCCGAACAGAATCGAATGGGGCAGGCGGGAAGCACCATCTCTAACTCCCATGCCCAGCCTTTCGACTTCCCCGATGATAACCAGAATTCTAAAAAAATTGCTTCTGGCCACGAACTGCAGCCCTTAGCCATCGTGGACCAGCGACCTTCCAGCCGCGCCAGCAGCCGCGCCAGCAGCCGGCCTCGGCCTGACGACCTGGAGATCTAGACCCCACTCCGTTGTGGGGGAGAAGCAAGGTGCTGTAGAAAGTGCACCTTAGGTGTTAATTTTGTTCCAGTGGAGGTGGTACTCAACAGCCTTCCTCAGGAGGCTTAGAAAACACTAGGACATTAGAATACCTAGGTTCATTGGGGGTGTCTGGGCTAGGTGGGCGGAGAGGGAGGGGATAAGGGAGGTACATTTGATATTTAATGTAGTGGATTCAAAGAACTTAATTTCTAAATAAGAGTTGCATTAGGTGATACATAGGTAAGGGCTTTCTCTCCCCCACATACTCCTAAGAATGGTTCTGTGTATGTGAAAGTGTGGGTGATCATTGGAGCTATTTTTTTTTTTTTTTTTTTTGCTGTACCAAGAAACTGAAATAACTCTAGCCAGGAATAAGTACGTAGTGAACATCTTACTTCTTTTCAACAAGAAAGAGACGCAAGATTGTCCTCATGTCCCTGCTAAAACATTCCATTGTTGAAATTTGCACTTTGAAGGCAAGCTTTCTAGGCCTGACCCTCCAGGCGTCATTGAACTTGTGCTACTATATTTTTTTTTATTCTTGGTATCAATGAAAAGTTCAGACAAAGCCCACACAGAAAAAGGTTTTCCAATGCATTGCAGCCAGTTCTCTGTCCATTCTTTTTTACATCCACTTTCATGTATCATTGCCATCACTTTTTGGTCATTCCTCAACTACTATTCACATTCATTTAATGGTTTCTGTAAACATTTTTAAAACAGTTGGGATGTCACTAAACATTTTTTTCCAGTTAGTGTCAGGGAAGCAAGCCATGCTCAATATTTAACAATCACTTGTATGTGTATGTGTGTGGAAGAGTGTGTTTTATTTGTCATGTATTGGTACAAGCAGATGCAGTATAAACTCACAAACACAGATTTGAAAATAATGCACACACAGTGTTCAAATTTGAACCTTTCTCATGGATTTTGTGGTGTGGGCCAATATGGTGTTTACATTATATAATGTCTGCTGTGCAAGTAAAGCACACTTTTTTTTTCCTAAAATAGTTTTTCCCCCCATGTATCCTATTATGGATACTGGTTTTCTTAATTATGAATCTTTCTTCTCTCTCTTTATTTTTTAGAATGTAGCAGTAATGCTATTACTGAAATGAATGATTTCTTTTTTTTGAAATATAATCATTGATGCTTGAATGATAGAATTTTAGTACTGTAAACAGGCTTTAGTCATTAATGTGAGAGACTTAGAAGAAATGCTTAGAGTGGACTCTTTTAATTGTGCCTAAATGAATTTTGCAGTAACTGGTATTCTTGGTTTTGTCCTACTTGCTACACATTAATTCAGAACTTGTATTCTTTTTATAAGTTTGACAGTCTTTTGGAGTAACCAGCAACTTTGACGTTTGCACTAAGATTTTATTTGGAATGCAAGAGAGGTTGAAAGAGGTTTCAGTAGTGCACATGTAACTAATTTATTTGAACTATATGCTAAAGACATCGACCAGTTTCTTCAAATGCCTTTTTAAAACTCAGCACTGATGATTGGTGAAAATGCTGAGTATCATACTTTTCTTCTTGCACGTCAGCTACATAAACGGTTTTGTACAATGAAAAATACTAATTTGTTTGACATTCCGTATTAAACTACTGTCATGTTCAGCTTCGTTGCATGTAATGTAGACCTAGTCCATCAATCATGTGTTCTGGAGAGTGTTCTTTATTCAATAAAGTTTTACTTTAGTATAAAGACAGCCTGTACCTCCTGTGTGATTTTTAAACTTAACCTTTGCATCTATGTAAGATTTTCAAAGATATTCCCATTGGTTATAAGGACTTGGACAAGTTAAGAGTCACATTCTCAGGGATCTCTAAAAGGATAATGGTCATGTTAGCCAGGTTCAGTGCAACATTGATTGTAAACATTTTCGGGTATTTGTTCAACTGAAAAGATAAATTTATAGAAGTAGTAAAGTTAGGATGCAACTCTCCCCTCCCCGGTACTAGGAATTGAACCCAGGGATGTGCTACACCTCCAGCCCTTTTTTCTTTTTTTTTTTTTGCTTTGCTTTTTATGGTGTCAGGGATTGAACCTAGGGGCATTTTACCTCTGAGCTACACCCCCAGCCCTATTTTATTTTTTATTTTGAAACAGGGTCTCTCTAAGTTGCTGAAGCTTGCTGCAATGAACCTGTGATCCTCCTGTCTCAGCCTCTCAAGTACTAGGATTATGGGCATGGGCCACCACGTCTGACTCCTTTTTATTTTTTTATTTTGAAACAGGATCTGGCTAAGTTAGTGAGGCTGGCCTCGAACCCGTTATCCTCCTGTCTCAGCCTCCTAAATGCTTGGATTACAGGCGTGCACCACCATGCCCAGCTTGGAATGCAACGTCTTTTGTGGGGGGGTGATCATGGAAACTAGGGCATTACATGTGCTAATCATGAGTTATACCCCCACTAGAATATAACTTTTTTTTTTGTGGTACAGGGGATGGAACCCAGGGGCATTCTACCTCCGAGCTACACCCCCATCCCTATTTTTTATACTTTATTTTGAAACCGGGTCTCACGAAGTTGCAGAGGGCCTCACTAAGTAGCTGAGGCTGGCCGTGAACCCGGATCCTCCCGTCTCAGCCTCCCAAGTACTGGGATTACAAGCGTGCACCACCACGCCTGGCCTAGAATATAACTTTAATAAAATGTGTGATAGTGTTTAAAAGAGGGTAGTATTGACTAATTAGATTAATGCATGATAGAAGTAAGCACAAAAGCCCAAGGATGCTGAGATTTTAAAGTTATACAGTAACCTGGACATACAAGAATAAGTAAAAATAGGCTCAATTTGAGTATGGTTATACTAAGCTGCAAAAGTATAAAATAGATCTTGATAATTATTATAAGACTTTGTGAAAATACAGAAAATAAGATTTTCTTTTTTTTTTTTGCGGTACCGGGGATTGAATCCAGGGGCGTTTTTACCTCTGAGCTACACCCCCGGCCCTATTTTTTATACTTTATTTTGAAGCTGGGTCTCATGAAGTTGCGGAGGGCCTCACTAAGTAGCTGAGGCTGGCCACGAAGCCAGATCCTCCGGTCTCCGCCTCCCAGGTACTGGGATTACAAGCGTGCGCCACCACGCCCGGCTAGAAAATAAGATTTTAAAGACAACACCCAAGGAGAAATCATTCAAAAGTAGCAGGGTAATTCTGGGCATTTAAAATTAATACATTTTATATTTAAAACTAATCTGTGTGTGTGTGTGTGTGTGTGTGTGTGTGTGTGTGTGTAGTACTGGGGATCGAACCCAGGGGCATTCTACCGCTGAACTATTATTTGGAAGCAGGGTTTCACTAAGTTGCTGAGACTGGCTGAGAACCTGCAATCCTCCTGTCTCAGCTTCCCAAATACTGGGATTATAGGCATGTGCCACTAGGCCCAGTTTAAAACTAATATTTTTAATGAAGATTTTTTTGGGGGGGATACTGGAGATTGAACCCAGAGGTATTGCTAGGTTGATGAGAGTCTCACTACTTGCTGAGGCTGTCCTCGAATCTGCGATTCTCCTGTCTCTGCTTCCCAAGTACTGGATTACAGGCCTGTGCCACCACTCCCAACTCATGACCAGCTTTAATGAAGTTTTTTTTTTTTTTTTGCACGGGCTATTAAACCCAGAGGCATTCTACCTCCAAGTTATACCCCCAGCCCTATTTTATTTCTAATTTGGAAACGGGGTCTTACTAAGTTGCGGAGGGCCTTGCTAAATTGCCGAGGCTGACTTCGAACCTGCGATCTTCCTATCTCAGCCTCCCAAGTACTGGGATTACAAGCATGAGCCACCACGCCTGGCTTTAATGAAGATTTTCAAATCACTTCAAGAAAAGTTTCTGACTTACTAAGTTGTTTACATAAATATTTAAATATTTGTTACCTACCACAGAGCAAACTAGTAAGTTACTGGCGCATACCAATTTTAGTAATTTACATTCAGACAATAGTCCAGTTCAGTTACTACTTTATTATTCTTTTTTTTTTTTTTGCAGTACTGGGGGTTGAACCCAGGGACATTCTACCTCCAAGCTACACCCACCTCCCAGCCCTATTTTTATTCTTTATTTTGAAACAGGGTCTCACTAGGTTGCAGAGGGCCTCACTAAGTAGCTGAGGCTGGCGGTAAACCTGGATCCTCCTGTCTCAGCCTCCCAAGTACTGGGATTACAAGTGTGCACCACCACGCCTGGCTACTGCTTTATTATTCTTAAATGAACAAAGGTTATGTGATTTGTCCAATGTCAGAGGATTAACTAATAACCACTTTCCCAATCCATTATTTGATATAATAAGTGTCGACATTTCTCTAAGTCCTCATGTTTGGTTGGTTGAGAATCAGATGGGAAAGGCGAGTGCTCGGCATGAGCGTGCATGTGTGTGCACGCGCTTTTACCACGGGGAGCAGAAGCAGGATATGAGTGCAGGTGCATCCTATGCTCAGGCTGTGGAAGGTGTGCTGGGGCAATGATCACACTGCTGAATGATGAAGTGGTAGGGCGGGTGTAAAATGAAGTGCATGTGTGAGGAAGGAAAGCAAGTTCATCTTTTGGAAATAGTGGTAGAGGTCATTGTAAACATTTGCCAACTTTAAGGCTTTTCACTATTAAATACATATGTATGTATGTATGTATGTATGGACTAGGAGTGTAGCTCAGTATTAGAGCACTTAACTAACATGCATCAGGCCCTGGACTGGGTCCCCAGCAACACACACACACACACACACACACATACACACACACATTATATATACATGCATATGACATGCATTTTATACATGTACAGCATGTGAAGCTACAGAAGTCTATAAAATGGAGAAGCAACCCTCTCATCAATCTTCATAGTCCCCAACACACACAGCAGACAAGTCCTAATTCCCAGATGAGACCACTTAGAAATTTCAGACATCAGAGGATGGGTGTGATGGTTCACACCTGTAATCCCAGTACTTGGGAGACAGGCAGGAGGATCACAGGTTCAAGGACAGCCTCGGCAACTTAGCAGGGCCCTGTTTCAAAATAAAAACTAAAAATAAAAGGACAGGTGTAGCTGGAAGGTAGAATGCCCCTGGGTTCAATCCCCAGTCCAAAAAGAAAGAAAGAAAGAAAGAAATGTCAGCCATCAGCTCTGCAGCACTGCAGCAGGCATTTTTGTTAAACAATGGAGATTCCTTCAATGATTACAGTTCCTGCTTCAGGAAGCATAGGGTGTGAATCCTTTCAAAAGTTATAAAAATTACCTTCCATCTATCATTTTACTTAGTTGGCTGCCTGCTTTTACCAACTGAATTTTTTGGGGAGAGGGGAGGACTGGGATTGAATTCAGTGGTATCCTACCTTTGACCTACACCTTCAGCCCTTCTTATATTTTATTTTGAAACAGGGTCTCCCTAAATTACCTTGCATCAGCCTCACACCTGCAAGCCTCTGGTTTCAGCCCCCTAAGTTCTGGGACCACAGGTGTGCACGACCGTACCAACTAAATATTAAGTATGAGAAAATTATACAGTTTCAGTCTACAAATACTTATAGAGTTTCAGTCTACAAATATTTGCAAAATATTTTATGTTTAAAAAGTTGAAGCTGAGCCGGGCATGGTGGCGCACGCTTGTAATCCCAGTACTTGGGAGGCTGAAACAAGATTGCAGGTTCAAAGCCAGCCTTAGCAACTTAGTGAGGCTCTCAGCAACTTAGCAAGATCCTGTTTCCAAAGAAAAAAATAAAATAGGTCTGAGGGTGTAACCCGGAGGTAGAAGGCCCCTAGGTTCTATCCCCAGTATCACACACACACAAAAGTTGAAGCTGGGCATGGTGGCGTAGGCCTTTAATCCCAGTACTTGGGAGGCTGAGACAAGGAGGATCACAGGCTTGAGGATCGCAGGTTCACAGTCAGCCAGAGCAACTTAGTGAGGTCCCTCCACAACTTAGTGAAACCCTATTTCCAAATAAAAAATAAAATAGGTCTGGGGGGTGTAGCTCAGAGGTAGAATGCCTCTAGATTCAATCCTCAGTACCACACACACAAAAAAAAGTTGAGATTTTTTTTTCTGTTTTTGGTCCTGGAGATTGAACCCAGGGTTGTTCTCTCTTCAAGGTATACCCCCAGCCCATTTTCTTTTCTTTCTTTGTTTCTTTGTTTCTTTTCTTTTTATTTTATTTATTTATTTATTTTTTGAAACAGGGTCTCACTAAGTTGCTGAGGCTGGCCGCGAACCTGAGATCCTCTGTCTCAGACTCCCAAGTTTACAGGTGTGTGCCACCATACCCATCTAAAAAGTAAGAAATTTTTCAATCTTCTAGAGATAGTGAAAGAGTAGAACTTCTGTGATGATGGATATTTTATGCTGTTCAATATGGTAGCCAGTAGGCATGGGTGGCTATTGCTATTTGAAACATAGCTAGGAAATCTGAAGAAATAAAGTACTTTTCCTTTAATTTGTTTGTTTGTTTTGGTACCAGAGATTGAACCCAGGGACATTCTACCTCTGAGCTACACCCTCAGCCTTATGTTAATTTTTATTTTGAAACAGGGTCTCCCTAAGTTACAGAGGGCTTCGCTAAATTGCTGAGGCTGGCTGTGAACCTGCGATCCTCCTGTCTCAACCTCCCAAGTACTGCGATTACAGGTTGCACCACCAAGCCCAGTTTAATTTTAATTTAAATAATCACATGTGGCCTGATATGGTGGCATAGGCCTGTTAGCCCAGCAACTCGGGAGGGTGAGACAGGAGAATTGCAAGTTTGAAGCCAGCCTGGGCAACTTAGAGAGACCCTGTCTCAAAATAAGAGGGCTAACCAGGCATGGTGGCCCATACCTGTAATCCCAGTACTTGGGAGGCTGAGACAGAAGGACCACTAGTTCGAGGCCAGCCTCAGCAATTTAGTGAGACCCTCAACAACTTAGCAAGACCTTTTTTCAAAATAAAATATAAAAATGGGCTGGGGGTGTAGCTTGAAGGTAGAAAGCCCCTGGGTTCAATCCCCAGTACCAATAAACAGACAAATAAATAGGCCTGGGATATAACTGAGTAGTAGAGTGCACCTGGGTTCGGTCTCCTCCCCAGTACAAAAAAAAAAAAAAAAATTAAATAAAAATAAAATAGCTACATTTGGTTGGTGGTAATTAACATTTGGTTAGTGGGAGAGTACAGATAAGTACGTTTAATGGAAAAAATATATTTTCTCTAATATTGGGTGAAAATGGAGGAGAGGATGTTTATGTTGGAAACAAAAGAAGGGACAGGGAAACTTCAATATCCTTTTCAGAGTTGTTTTTTTCTTTGTGTGGTATTAGAGATTGAACCCAGGGGCACTCCACCTCTGAGCTACATCTCCCGACCTTCTTATTTTTTTATTTTGAGAGGGAGTCTGGATAAATTGCCGAGGCTGGCCTCAACCTTGCGATCCTCCTGCCTCAGCCCCTGGGGTCGGTCTCTGAGGCTACAGTTGGGTGCTGCTGCACCCAGCCTCAGTCTTATCATTCTAACAGTGTTTCTTGTTTTTTTAATAGGGAATTTTTATTTTAAGCAAAGCCTCTGCCTTTATGTGAAATTCCCTAGTTTTTTGTTAGATAAGCAACTACTTTATATTACCATTGCTTTCATTCGGAATTTTATGCACAAACTTTTCTGCCCATTTTCAAAAGAGGCAGAATTGTCTAATGTCTTTAGATCGCAGGAAGAAGTTCAGTGCCCTTATTTTGTTTAGCACATTCTCACCGAAGCCTCTGGAAATTTTAATTAAGCTTCTAGGCCCAGGGCTGTTCCTTTACCTCATTTTGTGAAAATTGCGGAACCTCTTCACCTGCCCAGAGTGCTAGTTCCCTGCCCACACACTGCCTCTTCCAAAACCTCCAAACTTCAAATTCCAACATGCCCAAACATCTGTGCTTTGTACTTGAAGGGAGAGCAAAATAATGAACTTTGGGGGCTTATGAAAGTCTTCAAATGAGTTCTCTCCATAAACAGCATATCAAGAGTGTAGAAGCATGTTTATCATCTTTACTGGCTCTGTGACTCTCTTTCTACCTTTTCTTGGTTGGACAAATATAGCTGAGCCCTTGACATGTCAGAATTTGCAACTGGCAATTTTCAGAACTCAAGAAAAGACACGGAACAAATACCCCAGAAACACTGCTTCAAGAAGACCAGAAAAAGAAGACAATTGTGGAGAAAAGAAAGCTACTTTGGAGGGAAAAGTTTTACATTTGCGTCCTGGTTCTTAAAGGTGTTGAAATTTTAAGTTGATTATTTTTTTCTGGTCTCCACATGTTTCTTTCAGAGGACCAAATGCTTATTTGGGCTGTGACGTTGTAGCGGTATTTCAATGCCCACACACTTTCCTGTTGAATACAAAAACAGTCTTGGGAGGCACTCACTTTAGAAGGCAAACCATTGGCCCAAGTCTGTTGAGCGTGCTGAGCCATCTGCCCCATGCAGTGTGGAACATGACAGAGTCTTTCGGCTTTTGTGCTACAGTCTCTTCTGAGCCAGTGACTCTTTACTCTATTGTTCATCTGAATTAGTAGGGACAGGAGCCTGGCATGGTGGCGCACACCTGTAATCCCAGTACTTGGAAGGCTGAGACAGGAGGATTGTAGGTTTGAGGTCAGCCTCAGCAGTTTAGAGAGACTGTTTCAAATTATTTATTTATTTATTTATTTATTATTTTATGGTACTGGGGATTGAACCTGGGAGCATTCTACCTCTGAGCTACACCCCCAGCCCTATTTTTCATTCTTTATTTTGAAACAGGGTCTCACTAAGTTACAGAGGGCCTCACTAAGTAGCTGAGGCTGGCTGCAAACCTGAGATCCTCCTGTCTCCACCTCCCATGTACTAGGATTACAAGTGTGCGCCACCACAGCTAAATTTTTTTTAAGGGCCGGTAGAACATCCCTAGGTTCAATCGCTAGTACCAAAACAAACAAACAAACAAACAAAACTAACCTTAAACCTAAATTATGAGATTTGAGATTAACTCAAAGAACTTTAGAGGGTAAGGGTAAAATGTCAAGAATTATTAAAACAGGACTTGAAGCCTCAACTAACTTCGCCTGAGTCCCAGAGTCTGAACGGCCGTCGCTTTTAACAATTTTGAAGTAGTTATGGCGCAAGTTCAAGTTTTCCTCAACTCAGAGCAACTGGAGTTCAATTGGCCAATAATTCTCTAGCTTATTAAATTCTAGTCATCCAAGCTACTCACTATATAAAAACTTATTGAGAAATAGACACTATCAGATAATTAGTTAAAGATGGTACTTGGAGCCAGGCATGGTGGTGCATGCCTGTAATCCCAGTACTTGGGAGGCTGAGATGGATTGCAGGTTCAAGGACACCCTCAGCAAGTAGTGAGACTCTCATCAACCTAGCGAGACCTTGTTTCAAAATAAAGATAAAAAATAGGGCTGGGGGTATAGCTCTGAGGAAGAATGCCTCTGGGTTCAATCCCCAGTGCCACACACACAAATAAAGATGATACTTGTTCTGAAACAATTTTCCACATTTTTGGCCATGCTCGTTAATGACTGCCTCTTTTAGGGCAGGTAAGTGTGTGTGTGTGTGTGTGTGTGTGTGTGTGTGTGTGTGTGTGTTTGTGGTACTGGGGATTGAACCCAGGGGCATTCTACCTTTGAGCTACACCCCAGCCCTATTTTATTTCTTATTTGGAAACAGGGTCTCACTAGGTTGATAAGAGTCTCACTACTTGCTGAGGCTGTCCTTGAACCTATGATCCTCCTGTCTCAGTCTCCCAAGTACTGGGATTACAGGCATGCGCCACCATACCCGGCTGTGGGCAGGTAATTTTTAAATTTTTCGGGGGAACCATCTTACCTTCATCAACTTCATATTTCAGTGAGACTGAAGTAATTTGGAAATTAAATATAACTACATCCAGCAAACTGTCATCTATAATGCCACGTAAGTTAAAAGATAACAGCAGGATGTGGTGGTGCACACCTATAATTCTAGCAACTTGGGAGGCTGAAGCAGAAGGATCCTATGCTCAAAGCCAGCCTGGGCAACTTAGCAAGACTTTGTCTCAAAACAAAACATGAAAAGGGCTGGGGATATAGCTCAGTGGTAGAGTGTGCCTCTAGCACATATGAGCCCCTGGGTTCAATCCCTAGTACTGCAGAAAACAATAATAGAGATTTAACTGTTATTGTATGCTCATGATTGAATATTGAAATAGCTCATGATTTATAATTTTATAATTCGTAATTGAAAATTAAAAAGACAGCAGACATAACAAATGATAACATGATTGAGCTTTTCTGTTCCAGTTTAGAGCTTTCAATCATACATTTCCTCACTAGTTTCTTCATTCCAACCTCTCACTAAAATTCTTCTGATTCATGACAGCTTAAAAAACATATATACTTTCACATTTTGTTCACAGCTGAAGTTTCAGTACTATAATTTGTTTCCCACCTGGATCTACAATTGAAGTTAGAATGGGTTAAATGAGCCTCAGCTCTCTCGCTCTCTCTCTCCCCCTGTCTCTCTCTCTCTCTCTCTCTCTCTCTCCTTAGTGAGGCCCTCCGCAACTTCGTGAGACCCGGTTTCAAAATAAAGTATAAAAAATAGGGCCGGGGGCGTAGCGCGGAGGTAGAACGCCCCTGCGTTCAATCCCTGGTACCGCAAAAAAATAAATAAATAAATAAAATAAAATGGGTTAAATGATACAGAGCTTCTGTCAAATCCCATCCCTTCTTTTTCTTCCTTTTTAGTTTTTTGGTTAGATTCTGTGTGCTCACCACGCAGTCTCAGACACTTCTCTGCCATGTATCTAAAACTTTTTAGAGCAGTTTTTTGGTTAGATTCTGCGTGCTCACAATGTGGTCTGAAACTAAGTCTCTGTCATGTATCTAAGTCGACACCTTACACCTTACTCCCCTTTGACAAAAGAGTGCCAAGTGAAATATTTCAATAGTAATTCTGGAAGAACCTAGCACATGCTTAACCTTTGTAATTAAAGAGAGTCGTTGGAAACCATTAAAAAAAATTTGTTTAAGTTTTTATCTTTGCTCGGGTCCTTACTTGTCTGGAGGACTTGCAGTACTTTATAATTAAAGAGCATGAGAACTGTAGGTGATAGTTATCTAAAACTCCAAACATAGCAAATGTGGGAACAAGGGTGCCACTTGGCTCTGGGCCAGTGATTTTAGTCAGCGTTATAGCCAAGTTCTGACTCTAAACTGATGATTCTCTGTGATAATTAGCTATTATGTGTGTGAGAGAGAAAGAGCTAAGAAAGCTCTAGTATATTAAAAGTACCTGAATTAGAGAAAATAATTTCAGTTTAGGGATCTGTCCATATAAAAGTAAACTTGTAAGGAGAAAAAAGTAGTTCTGGTAGAAGAAAAATGTGATTGCCTGGTTATCAAATCAGAGGAATTCATAGCTCTTGTTTGTTGACCAGTAGCATGCTTGTTTGGGCAATAAATTAGTAAAAGAGAAAATTTAGTCTTTCAATTGGATATGAATCAGTCCAATAGGGCTAAGCACATAGTTATTGGTGACAAAAATAACCTGCTAGCCGGGTGTGGTGGCGCACCCTTGCAATCCCAGTACTTGGGAGGTTGAGACAGGAAGATCTGGGTTCACAGCCTGCATCAGCTACTTAGTGAGGCCTCCACAACTTAGTGAGACCCTGTTTCAAAATAAAGAATAAAACTATAGGAAGCCAGGCGCGGTGGCGCACGCTTGTAATCCCAGTACTTGGGAGGCGGAGACAGGAGGATCTGGGTTCGCGGCCAGCCTCAACTACTTAGTGAGGCCCTCCGCAACTTTATGAGACCGGTTTCAAAATAAAGTATAAAAAATAGGGCAGGGGTGTAGCTTGGTGGTAAAATGCCCCTGGGTTCAATCCCCGGTACCGCAAAAATAAAAAATAATAATAATAATAATGGCCTGCCGATCAGTTCCAGTATTTGGTCAGCATCTGATTTTTCATTTAATAAATATTTTGCTGGGCGTGGTGGCGCACGCTTGTAATCCCAGTACTTTGGGAGGCGCAGACTGGAGGATTCGGGTTCGCGGCCAGCCTCAGCTCGCTCTCTCTCTCTCTCTCTCTCTCCCAGTCTCTCTCTCTCTCTCCACCTAGTGAGGCCCTCCGCAACTTCATGTGACCCGGTTTCAAAATAAAGTATAAAAAATAGGGCCGGGGGTGTAGCACGGAGGTAGAACGCCCCTGGGTTCAATCCCCAGTACCGCAAAAAAACAAAAAAAACCAAATATTTTTTAACAACCCTCTCGATTCGTGACTAAATGTAAGATGACCTTTAAAAGGCAGGCAGTGTTTTAAAAGCCACATTACATTAACGCTGCAAATGTTTTCAAAAATTAGAAACATGAACGTCTTCAGATTTTCCAAAAAAACCCAGAACTTCTGGGGAATTTCCAATACTTGTAGGTCATAAACTGTCGCTTCTTGAAAACTGTTCATAAAACCCAGATAATCAAT
The DNA here is from genome assembly GCA_004027185.1 of Glis glis. NCBI lineage: Eukaryota > Metazoa > Chordata > Mammalia > Rodentia > Gliridae > Glis > Glis glis. The sequence continues at coordinate 13,665 of PVJS01040413.1, forward strand.
AAAAATGCGCTCTGCGATGGAAGGCTATTTCAAGCAAAAATGATGTAAGTAGAAGACAAGTTTGCAAGAAAAGAGCGTCTGAAAAAATCATGGCCACAATAAATAATACTTGGTTTTGTGCTCATCCGTATACACTACACATCTTTAAAAATGGTGCTTTAAGAATGTCTGTGTCCTTTCTTGTTATTTTTAGCATCTCCCCTGAAACCATAAACACAACCATATGTCAGGGAAAGCTGTGTGGATGGTTTGGACATGGTGTTCCTACTTTTATTTTTACCATTCAGTGCCATTTATAGCAAGTAACATGTATTTTTCATCAATGATCAGATTTTGCATATTTTTAGTTGCTTGTGGGCTAGAAGTTTGAGAAGCAGAACGCTTTTCCTCTCACGTTTTCCAATGCCCATAATGTCAAACATGAGTTTGTGGAGACTCTGTCTAGGATTTTGTTTTCTTTTCCTTTTTTTTTTTTTAAATGGATGGCCCTAGGAAGTTTTGAAGGCCGGCAGAAGCGCAGGTAATCTAAAATTGACCACGTGGGGAAGTGCCTGTCCTAAGCAAGATGCATGACCTCTGAGCCTCAGTGCCTGGCTATAAACAAAAATAAAAACCCACTCCTGCAAGATTGTTGTGGTGATTAAGCAAGGTTGGAGTAAAGAGCGCAGGGATGTGGAGTGAGTCCTTAAGAAGCAGGAGGCTCTAAGTAATGGTTACAGTTTCTCTGAAGGGAAATGAACAAAGGGGAAAGTTGTCCTGCAGGAAAAAAAAAAAAAAGATCCACTAAGCCGTCAAGTTCTGAATGTTAAAACATTACCTCCATGTTTTCTTACTTCTACAAAAAATTTAGAAAGGAAAATAAGGATAAGTCCATCCCATGTCACCGAAAAACAAACCTTAGTGTCTGATGCTGCATTAAATGTAGTATGTGAGAATTAGGGGAAAAAATGTGTAAATATGAAAAGGAAACAAGGTGAGGAGCACTTTAAATAAATTTAGCCAGGAGTGGTGGCATACACCAGAAATCCTAGTGCTTGGGAGGCTGAGGCAGGAGGATCACAGGTTAGAGGACAGCCTCAGCAAGTAGTGAAGTAGTGAGACTCTCATCAACATAGCAAGACCCGGTTTCAAAATAAAAATAAAATCGGGCTAGGGGGGTATAGCTTGGAGGTAGAAAGACCCTGGGTTCAATCCCCAGTACCACACACACACACACACACACACACACACACACACACACACACAAATTATCTCCTATGATAGGTACTGATAAGCTGGGCGCATGCTTGTAATCCTAGTACTTGGGAGGCTGAGACAAGAGGATTGCAAGTTCACGGCCAACCTCAGCTACTTAGTGAGACCCTCCACAACTTAGTAAGACCCTGTTTCAAAATAAAGAATAAAAAATAGGGCTGGAGGTAGAATGCCCCAGGTTCAATCCCCAGTACCACAAAAAAAAAAATAGGTACCGATAATAAGTCATCTTTGGAACTGTATGAATATTTATTTATTTATTTATTTATTTATTTATTTATTTAGTGTGTGTGATGCTAGGGATTGAACCCAGGGGCATTCTACCTCTGAGCCACACCCCAACCCTTTTTATTTTTTACTGGGAAACAGAGTCTCACTAAGTTGTTGAAAGCCCTGCTAAATGCTGAGGCTGGCCTCAAACCTGCGATCCTACTGTCTCACCCTTCCAAGTACTGGGATTACAGGTATGCGCCACCATGCCACGCTTTATTTATTTATTTATTTGTTTACTTATTTTACTTATTTATTTATTGGTACTAGGAATTGAGCCCACAGGTATCTTGCTTCCAAGCTACACTCCCAATCCTTTTTATTTTTTTGAAACAGGATCGCGCTAAATTGTGGAGGGTCTCTCTAAATTGCTGAGGTTGGCCTACAAACTACTATCCTCCTGTCTCAGCTTCCCAAGTATATGAATTATAGGCATGTGCCACTGCGCTCAGCTTGGAAATCTAAGATTTTTTTGTATGTGTGGTACTGGGTATTGAACCCAGAGGCATTCTACCTCTGAGCTACACCCCCAGTCCTATTTTATTCTTCATTTTGAAACAAGATCTCACTAAGTTGTGGAGGACCTTACTAAGTAGCTGAGGCTGGCTGCGAACCTGTGATCCTCCTGTCTCCGCCTCCCAAGTACTGGGATTACAAGCGTGCACCACCATGCCCAGCTTTCTATTTACTCTTTATAATAAAGTTCCACATCAAAATATATGAACCTGCCTCATTTTAATAGTTGCATAATATTCCACAAAATGAATATTCTATACCACACTGAATTTTTCCTCTTTTGTTGTACATAACAGTTTTCCAACAGTTTATCATTACAAATAATCCCACACACTTGCACGTCACTCTAGCATTGCATTTACAATTAAAAGGAGAAACTTTAGCCATTCGAATGCTGCTTTCCCTGTACGTGATGTATCTCAAACGTTTCACTGATGCACTCTACAATCAGCATGGGCTTACTTCAGATGACTGACATTCCCTTTGAGTCTTGATAGAAACAGCTTTGATCATGATCGGAATAATCCGAAGCCTTATCTTTTGTAATCTCCAGCAGTTTTGCTGAGGGAAGATGAAGAGCACTGTCAGAGACTTCTAATTCATCTGCACTCAGCAATTCCTTCTCACTTTCCGCCTCACAAGCTGCTTGGTACAAAGAGCTATAATTAAAAGACAAGATAAATTTTAATATGACCAACTGTGTCAGCAGGAAGATCAAGAAATAGCTTAGATTGCCTAACTTCGATGCTATTCTTTCCTAATAAACCTTAGTAGTCCACAGCATAGAGTATATACCTTTCCTAAATAATATTTACTCATTTATTTACATTGGTAGTGCTAGGGATCAAACCTAGGGTCTCATGCATGTTAGGCAAACGCTATGCCGTGGAGCTATACCTCCAGCCCTAGAAAATTCTTTGTCCAAAATTATGAAAGTAATGAGCTGGGCATGGTGGCGCACGCTTGTAATACCAGTACTTGGGAGGCTGAGAACGGAGGATCCAAGTTCGCGGCCAGCCTCAGCTACTTAGTGAGGCCCTGTTTCAAAATAAAGAATAAAAAACAGGGCTGGGGGTGGAGCTCAGAAGTAGAATGCTCCTGGATTCAATCCCCTGTACTGCAAAAAAAAAAAAATTATGAAAGTAATGAATATCTATTATGGACAGATTTTGGGGGGGAGGGTACTAGGAATTGAACCCAGGGGCATTCTACCTCTGAGCTACACCTAGGCCTATTTTATGCTTATTTTGAAACAGGGTCTTGCTAGGGTGATGAGAGTTTCACTACTTGCTAAGACTGTCCTCAAACCTGTGATCCTCCTGTCTCAGCCACCCAAGTACTGGGATTACAGGCGTGTGCCACCACACCTGGCTATTATGGACAATTTGAAAGAAACTTAAAAATGAACAAAAAAACCACAAGAAAAAACTCCTTCAATTCCCCAATCCAAAGAAAAGGATAATGAAATAGAGTTTTTGTCTCAATATTTTTGAATCTATGAATAAGTTTGCCTTAATATTAAACATATTACAGCCATGCATGGTGGCACGCCCTTGTAATTCCAGTACTTGGGAGGCTGAGACAGGAAAATTGCAGGTTCAAGAACAACCTCAGCAAGTAGTGAGATTCTCATCGACCTAGTGAGACCCTGTTTCAAAATAAAAATAAAATAGGACTGGGGATGTAGCTCAGAGATAGAATGCCCATGAGTTCAATCCCTAGTACCCTACGTGCAAAAAAAATATTAAACATGTCAGTGATAACTTTTTTTTTTTGCGGTACTGGGGATGGAACCCAGGTGCATTCTACCTCTGAGCTACATCACCAGCCCGATTTTTTATTCTTTATTTTGAAACCGGGTCTCACTAAGTTGCAGAGGGCCTCACTAAGTAGCTGAGGCTGGCCGTAAACCCGGGTCCTCCGGTCTCAGCCTCCCAAGTACTGGGATTACAAGCGTGCGCCACCACACCTGGCTAGTGATAACTTTTATATGAAAATCTACCTCCTTCATTATTTTAGACTTAACCTTATTCTTTTCTTTTTAAAATATTTTTGTTGATGCTTTATGGTCTCACATCATAATGAAGTTCTTTTTTAAAATACTTTTATTGGTGCATTATAGTCTCACATCATAATGAAATTCATAGTGGTAGTGACATACATGCACACAGCACTTGGTGAGTTCTTTTCCGGATCCCTCCTTAGACTTAATCTTATAATCTTTTTTTTTTTCTTTTTTGATGGAGCTGGGAATTGAACCCAGGTCTTCCTATAAGCACATGCTCTACCACTGAGCTATATCCTCTGCCCCAATATAAGCATTTTTGCATTAACAGAACCTCTTTAAATATCATTGAACATTTATACCATTATTTATCTAATCATTCTGGTATTGCTGAACATTTAGTTTATTTTCATGTTTTTTCTATTATATACAGCATTTCATAATCAACTTTGCTCCTTTTTTGCTTTTGTTTTTGTTCAATCCCAGTACTGGAGATTGAACCCAGAGGCATTCTACCTTTGAGCTACACCCAGCCCGATTTTATTTCTTATTTGGAAACAGGGTGACTCTAGGTTGATGAGTCTCACTACTTGCTGAGGCTGTCCTCGAACCTGCGATCCTCCTGTCTCAGCCTTCCAAGTACTGGGATTACAGGCGTGCACCACCACACCTGGCCCCTTTGCTCATTTTTATATTTAAGACTTTTTTAAGATAAATTCTTTTTTTTTTTTTTTTTTTTTTTTT
>PVJS01040414.1:0-18450 GCA_004027185.1 Glis glis
GAAAGGAAAGGAAAGGAAAGGAAAGGAAAGGAAAGGAAAGGAAAGGAAAGGAAAGGAAAGGAAAGGAAAAAGGAAAAAGGAAAGGAAAAAGGAAAGGAAAGAAGAAAAAGGCTGTCCATTTAGCCAAAACATATCCTGGCGTGGTACCCTTAGTACATATTAGGAGAGGCTTGGCTATACCGAAAAGGCTTAAAGCACCCTCGTGTGGTCAGTATAGGTTAAAACAAGCTGTGTCTTTTTTATTTCACATGCAAAAGTAGCTAGATGCTTCCTATCCCTTCAGTCCAAATGACAACTGAAGTCAAAGATTTTTTAAGAGCATTCACTTTGCCAGGTCTGACATTGTCTTAATGTTAATCCCAACCTCCCATACTTATAAAAATAAATAAAATTTAAAAGAAATTATTTCTCTATGAAAGAATAACAACCAAAAAAATCTTTAATAACAGTTTTTCTAAAATTATTAGTTTCTCTGTTTATGGTCTTCTGTGTCAGATATTGCAAACAACATAGCAGAGTTCACCGACCCAATGACATACAACAAACCCACTAGTGCGGGTGATGTGGAAGGGAGGAGAATGCGAGTGAGGAAGAACACAGATTAACTACTTAAAATAAAACAAGAAGAGGGGGCTAAGAATGTAGCTCAGTGGTAGAGCACTTGCCAAGCATGCGTGAGGCCCTGGGTTTGATCCCCAGCGCTGCAAAAACAAAAGGATGGAAGGATGGAAGAAAGGGAAGGAGGGAAGGAGGGAGGGAAGGAAAGAGGGAGGGAAGGAAAGAGAGAGAGAGGGAGGGAGGGAGGGAGGGAGGGAGGGAGGGAGGGAGGGAGGAAAAAGGGCCTGGCATAGACCACTAGAACACATGGACAGAGGAGTATGATTAACTGGAATCTCTGCATTTGAGTTTGGAAAGGAAGGGCAGAGAGCAAGGTGGAAAGCAAGAGGTAAGACACTGGAGCCCCAAATAACAGAACTGACCTCCATGCAATGGAGCTCAACCTCCCTGATCTTGTTTCTTTGTCAAAAAATGGAATAGCTTCACCTCTTGCGTGTAGCCATCGAGGTTGTTCAATGGCTCGTCATCTGAGAAGCCTCATGCACATAGGAGGGTTCGGATGTCAGTTCCCTTTTTCTTCCTGAGATGGGGCTGCCACCTTACACTCCTGGCTCCTGGGTCCCTGTCCCGCCAACCTCCCGAGCCTGGCCCACGATGAGCTCCACACGCGTTGTCTGAGATGAGGATTCAGTGTGTACCAATGACAGCTACTGCCACTGAGATGGAGTGACCCTCTGCCCCAGGGCCTGCAGGTGGCACGTCAAAGCAGCACAGGACAGTGGTGCCTCCTGAGGGGGCACCAATCCAGCTTGCTCAGAAGTGTCTGTGGGGCTCTTATGAAGCTGAGTCTGGGCGTGGAGCCCAGGAATAAACATGTTTAGTCACATCTCCAGATGATTTTGATGCATAATATAATTTGAAGCCAGTGCAATACGGTGGGAATGAGAGAAATAGACTAAAAGAATTACAGAGCATTTGTATTTTTTCATGCAGTATTTGAAAATATTAACTTTACAGCTAATATGTGATAATATGTCCAGATTAAAATATCACATAAAAAATTACAGTGGTCCACAGTCCTTTCTCAGAGATTTTGAGAGCCACAAAGCCTTTAAAGCCTCATGAAAATAAATTTGTAAGCATACAAAACCTGAACTAGACAAATAAGAAAATGCTCTTTACTTATCCCACCTAATGTAAGTATTTATATAGATTTCACTACTAAAATATTAAAGTGGTTGTTTTTAGAGAGTGCTGCCCCCAGACACTACTAAGGGTATATAATATATGCTATCATGTCTTTTCCTAAAATCCAAAATATTCTGAAATTCAAAGTATATCTGCTTGCAAAGGAGCCTATTCTGGGAGAAGAATAGAGCACATTATTACTTATGTCCTTGTTGGCCATTAACCACTCTGGGTTTGTTTGTTTATTTCATTTTGTCTTGTTTGGGGTACTGGGGGTTGAACCCTGGGGCATTCTACCTCCAAGCTACACCCCACCCCTTTTTAATTTTATTTTGAAACAGGGTCTTTCTAAGTTGCTGAGGCTTGCCTCAAACTTGCAATCCTCTTGTTTCATTCTCCCAGATACTGGGATTACAGGTGTGCACCATCACACCCGACTCAAAAAACCAACTTTTAATTTCACCTTTTTTCTATTGTCTTTCTAGCTGCTATTTCATTTATCTCTCCTCCAATCTGTATTATTTCCTTCCTTTTGCTGACTTTGGGCTTAGTTTGTTCTTTTCACAGTTCCTTAAAGTGTGAAATTAGGTTGTTTATTTGAGATCTTTCCTTTTTCTTCACATAAGTGTTTATCAGCCAATAGTTCCTTATTAAGTGCCTAAAATGTGTTTAATGCTATATCAGAGATTCTTATATGACATGATATAAAAAGTGAATAAACTGCCCCAAGTAAATCTTTCTAAATGATTTGATTTATCTCGTGGTATTAGAAAGAAAAATGGTCTGGCATCTTTATGGAGTCTCAATTCTGAGGCAAGTAGATTTTGTTCTTGGCTAGAAATCCAAAGTGCGTGAAGACAGTTCTGAAACAGTAAGATCTTGAGAAAAGCCTAGGGCACTGCACAAATATGGGTTGTTCTTGATGCAAGTAGAGGAGGCAGCTTGGTCCCAGGGGGCAGCTGCTCTAGCCCTCCCCTCTGTAAAACTGTAGTGTCAGTCTCACCCACGTCACGGGCCAGAGCATGGGCAGACTCATGGTAAACAACATTCACAAGAAAACAATGAAATCTTTATCAAAGACTGCTACTACAAAGCTGACCATAATGTTCTTGTCAGCTGATCATATATGTCTTAGTCCATCTTGTATGGCTATAATAAAATAACTGATGCTGGATAATATAAAGAAAAGAGGCTCAGGATTCTGGTGGCTAGAGAGTGCAAACAGCACGGCATCTGCTTCTTTTGAGCACCCCCTCCCCAGATGCATCACAACATGGAAGGGAAGAAAAGGGGAAATAGATGCTTGTAGTAAGGGTCAAGCTCATGGGATGGCTTCACTCTATAACAATCCACCCTCATGATAGCGAACGCAGTCCTGTGAGAATGATTTTAATCCCCTCCAGTAGTGGTCCCCATGACCTAGTCGCCTCCACTGGGCTGCATGTGTAAACTCACTTCATAAGCCAGCATCACACGTGATCATAACAAAACCAGATAAGATCACTGCTTGAAAGAAAACTATAGGCCAATAACCCTGGTGAACATCGATGCAAAACTCCTCAGCAAAGTGAATTCAACAGCACATCAAAAAGATCATACAGCACGACCAGGAGGAATTTATCCCTAGAATATAAGGATGGTTCAACACGTGCAAGTCAATAAACATAATACACCACATTAACAGAATGAAGGATAAAAAATTATGTGATCATCTCGATTACATGGGAGCAGCCTTTGACAAAATTCAACATTCATTCAGAATATAAACTTTCACCAACCCAGTCGTGGGTAGCACATGCCTGTAACCCCAGTACTTGGGAGGTTAAGACTGGAAAATTGCAGGTTTGAGGCCAGCCTCAGCAACTTAGCAAGGCCCTCCGCAACTAAGTGAGACCTTGTTTCCAAATAAAAAATAAAATAGGGCTGGGGGTGTAGCTCAGAGGTAGAATGCCCCGAGTTCAATTCCCAGTACCAATAATAACAATAACAATATAATAATAATAATAATTAATAATAATAATAACTCTCACTAATTAGGTATAAAGGAATGTACTTCAACACAATAAAGGCCATTATGGCAAGTCCACAGGTAGCATCACACTCAGTAGTAAAAAACTGAAAGCTTTTCCTCTAAGATCAAGAACAAGATAAAGGTACACACTCTTGCCACTACTATTTAGCTCAGTACAAGAAGTCCTGGCCAGAGCAATTTGGCAAGAAAAATAATAAATAAATAAATAAATAGCATCCAAATTGGAAAGGAAGAAGTTAAATTGTCTGTAGATGACATGATCTTATATAAAGAAAAACCTAAAGACTCTACTGAAAAACTGCTAGAGGCCAGGCATGGTGGTGCACACTTGTAATCCCAGATACTCAGGAGGCTGAGGCAGTAGGATCACAAGCCCAAGGCCAGCCTGGGCAACTTAGTGAGACCCTGTCTCAAAATAGAAAATGAAAAGGGCTTGGATGGAGCTCAGTGGTGGAGTACCCTTGGGTTTGGTCCCCAGTACCAAACCAGACAGACACAAACCTGTTAGAACGAATAAATTCAGTAAAGTTGCAAGACACAAATTAACAAATAAAGATCAGTTGCATTTTGATCAACCAACTATTCAAAAAAAGAAATTAAGAAAATGACCTATTACAATAGCATCAGAAAGAATGGAATACGTAGGAATATATTTAACTAAGGAGATGAAAGATCTGTATACTGACTACTGCAAGACACTGATGAGAGAAAGTGAAGGAGAAAATTTCTTATTGTTAAAATGTCCATACTAGCTAGACATGGTGGCACATGCCTATATACCCAGTACTTGGGAGGCTGAACCAAGAGGATAGCAAGTTTGAGACCAGCCTCAGCATCAGAGCAAGGCTCTCAGCAACATAGCCAGACCCTGTTTCAAAATTTAAAAATAGCCGGGCGTGGTGGCACATGCTTGTAATCCCAGTACTTGGGAGGCTGAGACCAGAGGATCTGGGTTCGCGGCCAGCCTCAGCTACTTAGTGAGGCCCTCTGCAACTTAGTGAGACCCTGTTTCAAAATAAAGAATAAAACAAAATAGGGCTGGGGGTGTGGCTCAGAGGTAGAATGCCCCTGGGTTCAATCCCCAGTACCGCAAAAAAATTAATAATAATAAAATAAAATGGGGCTGAGGAAGGGGTATCGCTCAGAGGTAGAATGTCCTGGGTTCAATCCCCTGTACCACAAAACAAACAAACACCAAAACACGAATGCCCCTGGGTTCAGTTCCTAGTACTGCAAACACACACAAAAAATTCTAATGTAATTTTTACACAAAGTATTATAAAATTCACACAGAACCACAAAAGACCCCAAATAGTCAAAGCAATTTTGAGGAAGAACAAAGCTGAAGTTATCACATTCTCTGATTCAAACTACATTACAAAGCTATAGTAATCAAAAGAGTATGTACTGCCTATCATGGTGGCGCATACTTGCAATCCCAGTATTTGGGAGACGAAGACAGGAGGATCGTGGCCAACCTCAGCTACTTAGTGAAGCCCTCTGCAACTTAGTGAGACCCAGTTTCAAAATAAAGAATAAAAAATAGAGCTGGGGGTGTAGCTTGGAGGTAGAATGCCCCTGGGTTCAATCTTCAGTACTGCAAAAAAAAAAAAGGCAAATAAAAGAAAATAGTACTGGCATAAAAACAGACACATAGGCCAGTGGAACAGAATGAAGAGCCCAGAAATAAACCCACACACAAATGGCAACCAATCTTTGACAAGGGTGTGAAGAATACACAATGAAGAAGGTCTCTTCAGTAATAGGAATAGGAAAACTAAGTAGCCACATGCAGAGAAATGAAATTGGACCCTTGTCTTCACAGTATAAAAATCGACTCAAAATGGATTACAGACTTAAATGTAAGACCTGAAATCATAAAACTACTAGAAGAGAACAGAGGGAAACATTCTTGTCTGGGCAATGATTTATATATATATATATAAAAGAGCAAAAGCATGGCAGGGGACAAACAGGATTGTATCAAACTAAAAAGCTATGTGTATATATACGTGTGTGTGTGTGTGTGTGTGTGTGTGTGTGTGTGTGTACACATCAAGAACAAAGACTGAAACAAAGCACTAAAACATTAGCAATGAGAATAGAATTTTCGTGTCCTTTAAAGTTCTTCCTATTTTTCTATGTTTTCCAGATTTCTTGTTATAACACATATTACTTTCAAAATAGGAAAAATTAACATAATTATATATTTTAATGTATTAATGCCTATTGACTAAACTAATGCATATTGGCTAAACAAATAAAACAATGGCACTTTTAGAACAAATGTTCCAAATTTGGCTTTTCAAGAACAAAGATTCTTTTACAGTACTTTTAAGTATGACAGGAATTTGAAAATTATGAGAGTAGTAGAAACCTGTAATTAGAGCCTAAAGAGAAGATAGCTTTCCAGGGGTTACCTGTGGTAGGAAAAAGGATCTAGCCAATTCTCAGAAGAACATACCCTTGTCTGGACATGCACGTCAAGGAATAGAAGGGTCACCGGAGGAAGTCTCCATCTGTGGGGGCGTCCCGATTTAAAGACACACTCACGGTTTCATTATTGCTGAAGTGTGCACAGCTGGGAATTCTCTGTAGCGAACGTTCAGGTCAGAGCTGTATTTGGGGCACACAGTGAGGATGGCAGTGGGTGGGAAGCAGAGAGGGCTGGTCTCCAGCCCCAGTGCCCTGGCTAAGGACCCTGCCACCTTGGGGTTGTCACCCCATGCAGACTGGGGTGCCCTCACCGAATACTGCGCAGGGCAGCAGGGACCCCCTGTGTTGCTGGGAGGGTCACAGGGGATCGTGCCTGGTAAAGGCACCACTGGAGGGGTCGCCCCTGCTGGGCTGAGGGCTTCTCTGTCCTCACTGAGGAATGAACCACCTCTGTGGAGGCATGCACAGGCCCCGGGCAGCAGGCCAGACTCTCTGAGCTTTAGGAAGACACTCCAAAGCACACAACCGGGAACAACCCCAGAAAGCAGCAATGTCAACTGCCATGAGACATCTGATGACTGCAAAGGGAACATACAGCAGGCCGTGGTGGCACACGCCTATAATCCCAGTACTTGGGAGGCTGAGACAGGAGGATCACAGGTTCATGACCAGCCTCAGCAACTTAGTGAGGCCTCCACAACTTAGTGAGACCCTGTTTCAAAATAAAAAATAAAATAGGGCTGGGGGTGTAGCTAGGAGGTAGAATGCCCCTGGGTTCAATCCCCAGTATCACAAAAACAAGAGGGAGAGGGGATAGAGGAGGGAGGAAAATATGCTTGGAGGAACATTGGTTTGTCACTTATCCCAAAGCAATGGGGACCTTCGACAGTAGAGTAACAGCGTTTCTCAGAGCGCTGAAGCAGAGCAGTGAGGTTTGGGACTAAGAGGAGCAGTGGCTGGCCACCTTCTTTAAGAAGACTTGCTCAGAACATCTGGCTCCGGCTCCTCGATGGCTTGGGAGACTCCAGTGGGACCCGAGGGCCGGCAGGCTGTGGTAAGAGTCTCCGGATCACTTGTAGGTGAAGATCTGAAGCAGCTGTGTCCCATTCCTCAGACGCTTTACTAAAGTATCATGGTAGGAAAGCTCTGGTAGGGCGTGCCCGGATATACAGTGTGTATATTTTCCCAATTGCAGGCTGGGATCGGAGCAAAGAGAAATGCAAACCCTTTCCACAGAGCGCACCAGGCCCCGCGGGACAGGTACAGACGTCTCCCACCACAGGTTAAAGAGGCTGTTGTTGAGTCAATGGAGCAAGATAGACCCGGAGGCGCTGAGACCTTGCAGGATGGATGCACACCAGGGCCTGCGGATGGCAACCATAGGCTTCCACAGGAAAAATAAGGTGCTCGTAAACCAAACTCCCCAGCTCACATTTCCTGAAGAGCTAACCCACATGGCTGGCCGGTGAGCCATTCCACTCTGCCCGGCCTCCTGCACTTTTGACTTTCCTTTTGTTTATTTAAAGATGTCTTGAATAATCTCCCTGAGGAGAGTGTTTCTCTGATGGAATCAGCAAGGTCAGGAACAATCTCACAGGCACTTAGTCACTTAGACAGAAAGATTGGACCCAACAGAAAACACAGGAGCGTTCAAAAACAAGGAAGGAGACCAAAAACTTTAGTTGAATGATCCTTCTTTCAATGTATAACTCTCATGGATTTCTGTTTATGTATGTGACAAAACATTTTGGAATGTTAGCATCCTTTCTAAGTGAAAGATATTTAATGATCACACAAACATCCATTTACTAATATTACGGTTTTATGTAAAATATATTGCTACTTTAAGAGTGGACCACAATATTTCTAAATCCTTAGTGGTATGCTAAAATTTTCAAGGCAAAAGAAAAAAAACCCTAATAAAACTTTCAAAAATGTGTGTCCAATGGCTCTAAAGGTGATGGTAGGGATTTATTTTTAGAAAAAAACTATTGCTTTATTTTTTATGCAGTTACTGTCTTCAGTTAGCACCAAATAATAGTCAATTCCTTCAAAGACTGTTCTATTTACATAATGTAAAAATATGTTCTAAAAAGAAAAGAATACAAAGTACATTTCTACAGAAAAATATCAGTTTTTTTCATATGAAAAAATTGCCCTGGAATACCTAAGGAGAGAATTTTGGAACAGACATGATTGGGGGTGGTAACTTGGAATTGAACCCAGGGGTGTTTTACCTCTAAGCTATACCACCAGTCCTTTTTATTTTTTATTTTGAAACAGAGTCTCACTAAGTTACTGTGTGTTGGCCTCAAACCTTCAATCCTCCCATCTTGGCCTCCCATCTACTAGGATTACAGGCATGCACCACTGCACCAAATATGCCCAAGATATAAGCATGTTAACTGGAGGCAAAAAAAAGCAAATTTCTAAGCAATATCTATAGTATTTCCCACTTTTTTAAAGAACATGTAGCACATATACTAAAAATACCTGTAAGAATGTATAGCCAAATGGTTGACAAAGAACATCTTTTGAGAGTGAGACTAAGAGGGACATTTTATGGTCTTATTTCATATATTTCTGAGAAGCTGTCATTTTTAAGCTTTTGAAATCAGAAAAAAGGAATAAATATTTTTAAGTTGGCTATGACTCTGAGGCACCTGCATTCTGGATATCAGAAATAGGCTGGATTTGATCATCACATTTCAATATCCAGATTTGCCTATGCAAAAACTAGTGGATAGATGCCACCCAATAACCATAGATGCCAGGATAGGCTCACCCTGCTTGCAGGTGAAGGAGGTGGAGCTGGGTGAGGCTGGGGCCCTCTGCTCCCAGCCTTGCCTTGACCAAACCTCCACCTGCCAGGGAGCCAGAATGTGGCGGGGGGTGCGGGAAGCTGAGCTACAGAAGGGACTTTGTTAATGAAACTCAGTATCCTGGGAACGTTTGCAGACAACCCGACTTGCCTGCCTAAGAGAAGCAGCCTCTGCTCCCCATCCTATGCCCTTATTCCCCAGCAAGACTAGCTTCTGGAGACCAGCAGGAAGAAGAGGAAAAGCACTGGAGAAAAGAAAGGGTGGAGTACAGGTACTGAGAAAGGGGAAGGATGAGAGCCATGTGGAGAAGGATGGAAGAGAGGAGGATATGGATGGGGCAGAGAGAGAGAGAGAGAGAGAGAGAGAGAGAGAGAAGAAGAAGAAGAAGGAGGAGGAGAAGGAGGAGGAGGAGGAAAGGAGGGAGAGAGGAGGAGGAGGAGGAGGAAGAAGGGAGAGAGAGAGGAGGAGGATGAGGAAGAGGAGGAGGAGAAGGAGGAGGAGGACAGAATCAATTGGGAAAGATAATAAGAAGATATTCAAAATGCTTGCTGGGTTGATGACTGACTGCCCCTAATGTCCTCTCTCACGGCGTTCACCCATCGGCCTGTTTTTTTTAAATGCAGTATGCCTTGTTCCCTTGGGCCACTGGATTACAGATGCTTCAGGATCTAACAAGGCCCATGAAGGGGCTGCTGGCCTCATCTGAGAGCTGGGAATGCAGGGGCGCAGCACAGTGTCCTGGGGAGGGTGGCCCAATTGCTGCAACTGAGAATCACTTGGAAGGGTCAAGACCCCCAGGGGACCTCAGGAACCGTACTGAGGCAGGAGAAATCATCATGAACTAGATGTAGGAAGAAGTTCCCAATTTCAGGAAGAGGTGAGAACAGCATGACACACGTGGGAAGATAACCCCTCTCTGTAGGTAAACCATAGCCGAATTCCGTTCTCAGAAATGAATAGGATCTATTAGCATCTCCCATTTGATTTTCTTCCTGCAGGATTTTCTTTATGGTTGCAACTTTGTCCCACTGTTACATATTTTCTTTTGGATCAATGTATTCTAAAAGTCATGTAGGAAGAGTATGATACACTCCCTTGGTTCAATATGCATTGTACAGACTAGAAAAAGGAACACAGCAAAGAATACACAAAGCACTTTCTTAAGCAAGCAGAAATAAATTTACTTTCTGGTCCCAACTCATACATTCCCCATTTGTTTTTCTTTTGTAGACTAAGATCACAAAAATCATCAATAGAAGCAATGACAACAGGGTTTGAGTCTTACAGATGGTGGTATTAATAATGGAGCAAACTAGAACCGATGACAAAGACATCAAATCTGAAATGACACAGAGAATATAAATATTGTGAGATGACTCCTCCTCCCTCCAAATTCTGCCTCGTTGCCAAATATTTCCATTTCCCTTTCATCATTCACGGTAAATATGGAAGAAGAGTCAGGGATCACAGTCAGAAATGCTGTGCTGGTGACACTCTATGATTCATGTTTTTGCCATACATGTCTTTGAATAATAAATGGGTGGATATTAAATCCAGAGAATACTTAATAGGAGCTTATTTTACTTATACCACCAAATTGATCCAAAGGAGTATTTAAGATGGCAAATAAGGAAAAATGATAAACAAAGGCAAGAACTTTAACTAGAATAAGAATTGGAAGTTGATCTTTAAGAATAAATACCCGCCAGGGACCATGGTGCATCCCTGTAATCCCAATACTTGGGAAGCTGAGACAGGAGGATCACAGGTTTGAGGCTAGCCTCAACAACTTAGTGAGACCCTGTTTCAATAAATAAATAAATAAATAGGGCTTGGGTGTAGCTCAGAGGTAGATGCCCCTGGGTTCAATCACCAATATCACACATGAAGGGAAGGAAGGAAGAAAGGAAGGAACCATGTGGTCTCCCATGCTTTCTCTGGATGAGGCTTCTCCATGGATGAGAAATCATGTCACCTTTTTCACCACTGGCTGTCTCTAGGGTTCATATATGGTTGAGAGAGACAGAACTTGGAGTTAG
Organism: Glis glis; assembly: GCA_004027185.1. Lineage (NCBI taxonomy): Eukaryota > Metazoa > Chordata > Mammalia > Rodentia > Gliridae > Glis > Glis glis. Next base: position 11,076 of record PVJS01040414.1, read on the forward strand.
CTGAACAAGGGACAGACAGTATATGTACTGATGAGCAATCATGAATCTGGGGGTAAGGATTTATTTACACATCTGAACTTACCATCCACACTGAAACTTCCCCCACATACAATCTCCAGCCCACAAAAGTCCCATCTTCCCCCCCACTCCGTACTTCCTCCCCCTCTTCCCAATACAGATACAAGAAAGGTACCCCAAATCCATGTACTCTTCATCATGGAAGCTGAAAGCCTTCATTACAAATTGTTAGGACCCCTGCTCTGGAAGGTGTTGGGAGATGAAGCGCCATCCCAAAGCCTCACAAGGCCCTCTACTTGCTACGTCTGAATTACTGCCAGAATTATTACCAGGAGTTAGGAAAAAGGAGTAAGTGTTTTAAAAAATACAAGAAAGAATTGGAATTCTCAAAATAAAAGTAGCTGAGATGCAAAATTATAGCAGATCAAGGGAGAAGTGTGTATGTACATCTATATGCATGTGTGCATGACATATATCATACATATAAATAAGTGTACGAGTCATTCCAAAAACAATTAGTATCAACATTGAAAGCAATTGTATTTAAAAGATATGGGAAGCATGATTACTAACCAGAACTGATAGTTACTAGGCCTTTATTTTGTGCCAGATTCTGCTCTGAATGTTATGCAGTATCTTATTTTATTTTAATCCCTGCAAGAACTCTATAGAATAGATACTAGTCTTATTTTACAGATAAGAACACTAAGCTTGGTGAAATTAAGTCACTTTTTCCCTGGTCACCCAGATACTGGCAAACCAAGAATCAAATAGATGTTGAATAACAGGTACCAAAATATGGTTAGATAGGAGGAATTATATCCAGTGTCCTATATCACAATAGGTTAACTATAGTCTACAACAATTTATGGTATATTTCAAAACAACTAGAAGAGTCCAAAGGTTCCCAAGACATAGAAATGATAAATGTTTGAGAGATGGAAATGCTAATTACCCTGATTTGATCATTACATATTGTATACATGTATCTAATTATTATACTGTACTCCATAAGTATGTACAAATATGTGTAAATATTGTTAAAAAATTAAAATGGAGGCTGAGGCAGGAGGATTGCAGTTTTGAGGCCAGCACCTGGTAACTTAGTGAGACCCTGTTTCAAAATAAATAAATTAAAAAAAATTAAAAGGGCTGGTGGTGTAGCTCAGTGGTAGAGCACTTCTGGGTTCAACCTCTAGTACCACAGATTAGATAGAGATGATGATGATGATGATGATGATGATGATGATAGATAGATAGTTAGATAAATGATAGATAGATAGATAGACTTTTCTTAATAACCAAGTTTGAGCCAACCTGTCTCCTAAGGCCAGTGACCACTGCATTGTGCTGCCTTCTACTGGGAAAAATTGGCAACTAGCAAAACTGAATTGTAGCTTTGTCCATTCCTCTACAACTGTCTTCATCTGTAACAGAAGATAATCTCCAAAGTGCATTTTTATTTCTGGCGCTCTTAATTGCACCAGAATTAGGAAAATATTCCTAAATATCAAATTAACTCTTAAGTATCTTGACCTCATGATCAAATTAAGAGCAATTTTTCCACTTGGGATTTATAAATTACATATTGTGATTAATTAATATGTCTCACATCCTAGTCCTGAAGAATATAACTACTGGGAGACATATAAAGGCCCGTAAGAACCAGAACAAAGATTACTCCATTCACCTTTGTCTCTTAGCGCCAAGAACAATGTCTTTCACATAAGAAGTGCTCACAAATGACCAGTATATTCCAAGGGATTAATAAAAAATGATTAAACCACATTTACACTTTTCTCTTTTGGAAAAAGAAAATAAAAACTAGAAGCAAAGCTGGGCATGGTGGTGCACATCTGTAATCCCAGTACTCAGGAAGCTGAGACAGGAGGATCAACAGATTTGAGCACAGACTCAACAAGTAGTGAGACTCTCATCAACCTAGTGAGACCCTGTTTCAAAACAAAAAATAAGCTGGGCGTGGTAGCTCACGCTTGCAATCCGAGTACCTGGGAGGCTGAGACAGGAGGATCACAGGTTCAAGGACAGACTCAGCTCCTTAGTGAGATCCTCTGCAACTTAGTGAGACCCTGTTTGAAAATAAAGAATAAAAAATAGGGCTGGGAGTGCAGCTCAGAGGTAGAATGCCCCTGGGTTCAATCCCCAGTACCGCAAAACAACAACTAAATAAGTAAATAAATAAATAAATAAAATAAGGCTGGGGGTATCGCTCAGAGGGTAGAATGCCCCTGAGTTCGATTTACCATACCAAAAACAAAAACAAAAACAAAACAAAACAAAAAAACTAGAAGCAATGGCCGTTTAAAGTTACAATTGAACTTAAAGATTATCAATTCACTCTGTTTTGTAAGTGGTGAAATTGGGCTAAGAGATGATATATTTGTTATCATTGCTCCTGTTGTTATTGTTTTATTGTTGTTCTTACCATTGTCTTCATCTTCTAAGATATTTCTATTGGCTGAGAATTCTACCTTTTTCATCCACTGTGAAATATTCTACGAGAAAAAGCCTCAAGAGTTCTTTGCCTTTTTCTTCTGCTATAGATTCAGGAACCGCAGCCCTCTGCCCACTACTCCCCACATTTACTCTCCACTTCTCTCTCTCAATCAAGAATTCTAATCAATCAATCAATCAATCAATCCAGAATGACTCAGTAAATAATTACACCTTTAACCTTTAAGTCATGAATAATTGTTTTCATTCAGGAAGATATTTTAAAAGAAAGTTACTTACAATTTCTTATTTAAAGTGAGAATACTATATGCATGTATACAATGTCATATGTGTGTGTTATACTTACTGGTTAAAAAAAGAAAAGAGTTGTCATTAAAGAGGTGACAAAGCAGCCGGGCGTGGTGGCACACACTTGTAATCCCAGTACTTTGGAGGCTGAGATAGGAGGATCACAGGTTCAAAGTCAGCCTCAGCTACTTCATGAGGTCCTCTGCAACTTAGTGAGACCCTGTTTCAAAATAAAGAATAAAATAGGGCTGGGAGTATAGCTCGGAGGTAGAATGACCCTGGGTTCAATCCCCAGTACCACACACACACACACACACACACACACACACACACACACAAAGGGGGGGTGACAATTGATATTAACTTTAATTTAGGTTTATAGTCATTATTTATGATTTCTAAATTCTGGCTACATATTCCAAGATGGAGGAGCAAAACTAAATAAATAATAAATAATTTTCTCAAGTGAAGTACTTGGCATTAAAGGTGTTTATCTCTTAGGCTAGATTTAGCATCCAAACCAGAAAACTTTTTTTTTTTTTTTTGCGGTACCAGGGATTGACCCCAGGGGCGTTCTACCTCTGAGCTACACCCCTGGCCCTATTTTTTATACTTTATTTTGAAACCGGGTCTCACAAAGTTGCGGAGGGCCTCACTAAGTAGCTGAGGCTGACCGCGAACCCAGACCCTCTGGTCTCCGCCTCCCAAGTACTGGGATTACAAGCGTGCGCCACCACGCCTGGCTCAAACCAGAAAACTTTTACACTGATGTCTGGATTGCTTTCTTCTTAGATCCAAAGAATCAGCCAAAACATTGGAAAGATAAAAATAATAGCTCACATTCAAAGAAGTCCTTTCAAAATACAATGATATGAGAAAGTAATATCCCTAAAACCTGCATGGAGTTAAGTGATAAAGGAAAAAATGGGGATATCATGCAGGTAAGCCTAGTGGAAATGCTCTTTATACAGTTTTGACACTCTAGCAGAATACAAATGTTCAGTATCTGTGAGAAGAATTCGTTTCTATGAGCCCACATGGAGAGGAAGAGGGCTCGGGTCTGAGCACAGCCTTCTAGTCATCTCTGCCAGGGTGGCAGCTGGGTGAATGGAGCCATCTTGGAGCCTCCAGACCATACCAGCTTCCAGCTAAGTGCCACAGGGTGATTCCAGTCATTGCCACTTGGAGCAGAAGAATCGCACTGCTACTCCCTGCTTGAATTTCCAACCCACAAAACCATGAGAGATAATAAAATGGGGATTATTCGAAGCCACTAAATTTTGGAATTATTTGTTATGTAATGATAGATAACTAGAATAAGCCTTAATTTTAAGAATAGATTTTATAAATCAATAAAAGAAAGTCAAACATCTCAGTTAAGGGAAAAAAAAAAAGCTGGGCATAGTAGTACATGTCTGTATCCCAGTACTTTGGAGGCTGAGATAGGAGGATCCCAGGTTTGAGGCCGGCCTCAGCAACTTAGCAAGACCCTCAGCAACTTAGTGAGGTCTTGTCTCAGAAATAAAAAATGAAAAAAGAGAGAAAATAATCATAGGCAATTGTCTTGGTTTGTTCAAGCTATATAGCAAAATACCTTAAACTGAATATCTTAGGCACAATAGAAATGTATTCTCACAGTTCTGAGGCTGTGAAGTCCAAGATCAAAGCGCGGCACATTCACTGTCCGGTGAGGGCATCCATCCTGCTTCCTCCATGCACCTTCTCACTGGCCCTCAGACAACAGAAGAGGCTAACCACTTCTTTCTCTTTCTCTTTCTCTTTCTCTGGGGTTCCTTTTTTTTTAAGTGCATTTTAATACAGAAAAATGGGTTTAATTGTCGCATATTTGTACACGTGAGTAACATACTTTGATCATATCGATTCCCTCATTTCCCTCCTTGGCCTCCCCTCCCCTTCCCTGACCCCCTTCCTCTTCTGTAATGGTCTCTCTGCCATTTTCTTGTGGGCACAAATTCTATTCATGAGACCCACTCCATTAGGGAGAGCAATCTGCTTTATTTGGTCTATCCTTTCAAATGTTAATCTTGACAGATATACCCAGAAATAAAGTTTAATCAACTATCTAGATGCCCAGTCAAGTGAACACATAAAACTAACCATCACAGATGGAAATATGGACAATTTCAACATAAATCCGTGTGTATGTGTATGCATTCATATGCATCTAAATAGCATATAGGACATTTATACATTCTAGGCTCATAAACAAGTTTCAACAAATTTCAAAATGATTTAGAAGATACATCATGTTCTTTCATTATACAGAATTGAGTGAGTACTCAGTAACAGAAAGATAAATAGAAAAGCAACATACTTTAAATTGCCTATGAATCAAGGAAGAAATCACAATGGAAAATACAAAATATTTTGAGGTGAAAGATGAAGAAAACACAATAAGTCAAACTTGTGGGATACACTAGAGTCTTTTGAAGACTATCAATAGCTTTAGATACGTATGTAAGACAAGAAAAAGATCACTAATCCTCCAACTCAAGAAACTAGGAAATGAACAGCAAATTGAACCTAAAGATAAAAGAAGGAAAAAATGTTATAGTAGAAATGAATGAAATATAATTAAAAAGTCAACAAAGTCAAAGCTGCTTCTTAGAAAAATTAAAAAATTTAGTAAATCTCTAGCTGGACTGGTAGGGGAAGTGGGAGAGGAAGAAGAAAATACAAATTATCAGTAAGACATAAAAAAGGAGAAATCACACAGATCTCAGAGGTATTAAAATAATAATAAAGGAACACTATGAAAAATGTCATGCCCATAAATTTTAAAATGTGTCAAAAAGTTTGGTTACATGGAGAAGAAAAAAATCCTTGAAATCTCAATATACCAAAACTGGCACAAGGTGAAATAGAACATGTGAATAACACTGAGTCTGTGATAAGAATTGATTCTTAAAAAACAATTCCAGAGGCCGGGCATGGTGGCGCACGCTTGTAATCCCAGTACTTTGGGAGGCGGAGACCGGAGGGTCTGGGTTCGCGGCCAGCCTCAGCTCTCTCTCCCCCGCCCCCTGTCTCTCTCTCTCTCTCTCTACCTAGTGAGGCCCTTCGCAACTTCGTGAGACCCGGTTTCAAAATGAAGTATAAAAAAAAAATAGGGCCGGGGGGTGTAGCGCGGAGGTAGAACGTCCCTGGGTTCAATCCCTGGTACCACACACACAAAAAAAAAAACCCAACAACAACAAAAAAAACAATTCCACAAAGAAAACTTCAGACCAGATAGCTTCATTAATGAATTCTCCCTAACACTGAAGAAAAAATTACAACTAATTTTATCCAAACTCTTAATGGGAGAGACATTGAAAAGAGGACATACATTCCAACTCATTTTATGAGAGCATCAGAATGTCGATTTTCAGGGCTGGAGGAGCAAGAGCATGAGGCTCTGAGGTTGAGTCCCTACTACCTCCCCTCCAAAAAAGAATGGTGACGTCCAAACCTAGAAGTACCTTATTGTTTATTAATATGGAAAACCACAGGATAACATATGTATTTTTAGGACACTGTATTTCAAGAACATAAAAGAAGACTTTAGTAAATCAAATATAGGTTATGTGTTAAAAGAGTAATCCATCCTGACTTGGTGGGGGGGAGCAGTATTCCAGGAATAAAGGGTCAGTTTACCATTTTAAAGTTAAATAATTAAGTATATTAACAAAATAAATGAGAAAAACCAATTGGTAAAATTAAAATAAACCTATACATTATTAATAATAAGTGAATTTATCAAGGACACTATCTGAAAATCAACTGTATTTCTATATGACAACAACAAACATGTAGAAAATAAAATTTTAAATTAGTAGTTGCTGAAGCATCAAAACATAAAACACGCCGGGGGTGGTGACACACACTTGTAATCCCAGTACTTGGGAGGCACAGACTGGAGGATCCGGGTTCGCAGCCAGCCTCAGCTACTTAGTGAGGCCCTCCACAACTTCGTGAGACCTGGTTTCAAAATAAAGTACAGAAAAAATAGGGCCGGGGGTATAGCTCGGAGGCAAAACGCCCCTGGGTTCAATCCCCAGTACCGCAAAAAAATAAATAAATAAAAAATAAAAAAACAAAACATAAAACACCTAAAAATAAATGTAATGAGAAATGTATTAAGACTTCTATACTGAAAACTGCAAAACATGAATGAGAATATTTTGGAAATACTTAAGTGAATAAGGTGTATCCTTTCATTTACTGGAAAACTCAATGTTTACCAATAATGTTTAAGATGTTTAATATGCCAGTGTGTAAGATGCCAATTCTCCTAAAGTTGGTCTATAGATTTAATATAATCCCAATAAAAATCCCATCATTTGTTTTTGAGGGGGAGAGGTATGAAAAGCTTATTCTAAGATTTATATGGAGGTCTTGATCAAGACATTAGACAAGAATATTGAGGATGACAAAGTATACTTTATAATAGATAAAGTCTCTAATTCACACTGAGAATTTAATACATTTTTATACATCAAGCAAATAAATCGCAGGTTCGCGCCCAGCCTTAGCTACCTGTGAGGCCCTCCACAACTTAGTGAGACCCTGTTTCAAAATAAAGAATAAAAAA